>ML792746.1:56440-75380 GCA_009831015.1 Picea engelmannii
TAAAAGGTTCAATTTATTCCTATATTGCTATTGTTTTCTAATTTGTAAATTAGTATATTGGATGATATATTGATGATCGATATTGTTTACATTGACTTATTGTTTAGAATTTTGTAGATTGTTAGGTGATGTTCTATTACCGATGTCAAATATTCTTCCATGCACATATCGAAAAATATCTGTGATTATGAAAGAAATTGGAATGGACTATCAGGCTATTGATGCATGTCCTAATGATAATATCATATATTATGGACAATATGCATTAGAAAATGAATTCCCACAATGCCAAATAAGTAGATATTGAACCGATAAAGTGTCAAAGAAGGTGCCTCGCAAAGTTCTTCGTTATATTCCAATAATTCCATGTTTTCAGCAGTTGTTCAGGTGCCAAAGTATAACACAGTTTAAATGGATTTCCATGCAAAGAATAGAAGTCGAGACAATGTTCTTCAAATGGATGCAGATGGTTCTGCATTGAACTACATCGAAGAAAAGTGGCCAATTTTTAAAGAAGAACCTCGTAATGTTAGACTTTCGTTGGTAGCTGATGGTGTCAATCCATTTGGAGAGCTTCTTTCTACGTACTCAGTGTGGCCTGTTTTTGTTATAAACAATAACCATCTTATGGCCATATATATGAGTTAAATTCCCATTTTGAAATATGCCACTTACATCATAGAACATTGGCCAGTCATGCCAAAGGCTCGGATCAATAGGTGATTTTTGTCATGCTTTCCCTCGGTACATGTAACATTGTTAAGGATATTTGGTCACGATGAGACACATCAGTTGCAATTACAAGGATGATTATAGGCCCAACTTCAAATATTGAGCACAACAAGAATGATCCTTGGGGCCTAAACCATGAATTTATGATGAATACTTGTGAGAGGTTAGTGGGTGTGGTGCCCATGACACTCTAATGATTGCAGTGGCTTGTACCTTAAATGTTTTTCAATTACATGGAAAATTAAACTAGCTATGATATAAAGCTAAGAATGGAGGATTTCGTTGGGTGTGATACCTAGGATGCTCTAGTTATTGGAGTGTGTTGTTATGCATGTGATGGGTAATTTGGACATGTGATATGTTGTAGATGTGGTGCCCTAGATTCTCTAGTGATTGGAGTATGTTATTATTCCTGAGAGGGGAAATTTGTACCAATGATAGATTGTATGTGTGATGCCCTAGATTGCCCAATGATTGGAGCATATTGTTATGTTTGAGAGGAGTGATTTGAACATGTCATGGGTTGTGGGCATGATTCCCTAGCTAATCCAATTATTGTAGTATGTTTATTGCTTAACATTGGTAAGGAGGAAGAGTTGTGTTCTTATAACCATGGTAAGAAGCATTTGAGTCATGTGACTTGTCCCAGGTACCACTATAAGGTGCAATTATGCCATTCAATGTCTAGAGAAGAAGAAAGGGAAGGGAAATCAACAATAAGAGTAGTTGGTAGGAAGTGCAAAGGTTATAGCTATAGTGGATGAGTTAGTATTCAAGCTTGAGATTGCTCTCTATGGTTTTTTTTCTTTCAACCAATACCATTTTTTAAGTTGGTTGGTATGTGGATAGTGGATCATCTTGACATATAACCTTTTATAGAAAGGCATTTGATAGATATCGAGAACAAGATGCCAACATGGAAATGGAATATCACACATTTGTAGTGTATAATTAATTTCAATGAGTAGAAGTGCACCATTAAATATTTGAACTAGGATCATCCTTATATTTTGGCTAGATGTGTGCACGAAGGAGACCTCTATAGGATACTCAGTGATCCAGTGAAACATGGGGATCCAGTGCATGATAGTGGCACTGTAGTGATTAAACCCTCCCACTTTCAGGAGGAACATGCGGAGTAGGTATGATGAGATTCCATGATGGAACAATATCCTTCCATCTTTGAGAAGGAACGTGTAGAGAAAGTATGGAAATGCCATGATGGAGGAGTATGATGTCTAGGAGATAGTTTTGAAACCTATTTTGGAACTAGCAATGGATACCATGAAGGAGGACTATGGTTTCTAGCATATAGTTTTGAAACCTATTATGGAACTAGTGATTGATTCCATGTTTACAACTTATGTGAGTATTGAAAAGTACCAAAACAATTTTGTTGTTGAAATATTCTCTTAGAAATATGGAATTGACTTTGATCGGATTCTTGCTTTAGTTGTTAAGGGATTCCCTTAGAAAAGGGGAGTTGACCTCATTGAGTTGTTTTCTTGATGGGGTTTTTGAGGTGCATAGGTGATATTCCATTTTTCTAGGTTAATTAAGGCCATTTATGGGTTGATGAATGCACTAGGTACTTGATATTTCAATATCAATGAGTTGTTACCAATGTTGGGGTTTTCTAATATTTATGCATATTTTTGTCTTTGGTTTATTAATAGATATGATCCATTTGTCTCGGTCATGTGCATAGATGAGTTTATCATTGTAGGAAACATTTAAAATATTAGGATATGGTGTCAGAATATTTTGTCCCATGAAGTTGACATGAAGAAGTTGTTGAGAGGCTAATGAATTCTTCCTTGAACAAGGGAAGTACACCTTGAAGATTTTGAAGATATTTTATTGTACATAAGGGAGAAATAGTTGAGGGTTATGTTCTTTCGTGTTCATAGGAAATAACCATTCATTTAAATCCCCTAGTGGAGGGGAAGTTAAAGGCAAAGGAGGAGTAGCTTGGTTTGGTGGAAAACACATTCCTTGCAAAGAGGGAGTGTAGTTCTTTTTGGTTACTCCAAACTTGTCATCCATTCTCATTCAACTATATGGGCACTTAGTTGATAGACAAGATGGAATTGAGTTTATTTATCATGTTTAAATTGCATTTCCATCCCTATTTATGGACCTAGGTTAGGGATGGGACTTTACCATTATTGTAACTCACTCCTTCTCTTACTATATAAAATGGAGGCACACATTGCTTCAATATTATTAACAAGAATATAGAGGAGAAACTATAGAGGGAATGTAATCACTTGTTTTCTTATTCTTCATTTGGGTTGATGTAGCTTTTGGAGAATGAAGAGAAGCTAGGGTTGAATAGTATGGGGTTCCCTAGTTGGTGTTCATTATGCTTATGAGATGCTTCACTTGCGATAATATATAATGGTTTTACATTTTCAATTTGGGATGAGCTGAATTGTTGTGAGGTAAATCTATGCTTGGGATGAGCTAAACGGTTTTGCATGTCTAATTTGGGATGAGTTGATTCATTGTAATATAATAATCTTTCATGTGAAATAGAAAGAGATGTGTTTATTGTCCCAAATATGTTGCATGTTTGATCTTTGGGTGAATTTGTTGTTGATTTAATGAATAGACAAGATGGAATTGAGTTGATTTATCATGTTTAAATTGAATTTCCATACCTATTTATGGACCTAGGTTAGGCATGGGACTTTACCCTTATTGTAACTCACTACTTATCTTACTATATAAAATGGAGGCACACATTGATTCAATATTATTAACAAAAATATAGAGGAGAAACAATAGAGAGAATGTAACTACCTATTTTCTTATTCTTCATTTGGGTTGATGTAGCTTTTGGGGAATGAAGAGAAGTTAGGGTTCAATAGCATGGGGTTCCCTAGTTAGTGTTCATTATGCTTATGAGAAGCTTCACTTGCGAAATGATTTTCATTATTTTGGTTTAATACATATTATATTATATATATAATACATATTATATATATTAAAAACGAAATTTTAAAACCAAAAACAAAATTTAAATTCAGTTCAAAATCACGTGGCCTGCTGCAAAGGGCGCAATACACACAATCCACAGCCATTATCACTCTACAGTCCACGTGCGCACACCATAGTCCACGCCACAACAGTCTGTCCACCATAGTCCATGCACGCACACCACAGTCTGACCACCACAGTCTGACCATTATCACTCACGTGCAGGAGGATTTGGAGCATGCGGGTTACGATTTGGAGGACAGATTTGGAGGACGAGAGAAGAAGGAGGGAACACAATTTGCAAAGGAGAAGGGCACAAAATTTTTAGAGGCTAGGGCACAGGATTTGCAGAGGAGGAGGGAACACGATTTGCAGAGGCTAGGGCACACTATTTGCAGAGGAGGAGGGAACACGTTTTTGCACCGGAGGAGGGCACATGGCTAGAGGAAATGGTATGACCTCTTTATCCTATCTCTTGACTTCCAGACCTCTTTCCCTTGATTTCAATGTCATCTAAACACAACATTTCTCGTATCCATTAGGAATTTTAGAAAGATTTGGAAGAGAATAGAAGGGAAATAAAGGGAAAAGGGCTCTTTTTGCCAATCAAAAATGCAAGCCAAAATGTCAAAACAATCCTGCCACCCATTTTCATTGAGACGTTGTAGGAATGTGATCAGGATAATTATGAAATTGACTAAATACCCATGTGAGATGTGATATAATAGATATTATTGATGGAGTTCATCATGACCAAGGACTCCACTCTATTAAATTGAAAATGTTAACTAAATTAGAGGGCCTGGGTTGGGCTCTAAGACTTAACTAAACTTGAAACCTCAATTGGGTACATGTTTATCTCTATGTACAGTAAAAATCAAACTGCATTTTGGCAAACCCAAATTGCAAAACAATATAAGGTACTATTCACATGACACCGGTTCTTGGCTTCAAGACTTATGCTCTTGATGTAGTTCTGAGTGCCAAATTCTTCTTCACTATTATTTAGTGAACATGATAGGATGATTATGTAAACAATGTTTTATTTCCAGATCAATTAGCTCACATATACATGTATTTTGAAAGGAAACCACACAAATCAACTGGAGGTCAAGCTAGGCTTTAAATCAGAGTTCCAATTCAAGGCATTTCTCATCTATACATATAATGTCCTTGTATAACTTTCTCTCAAAATGTGTAGAACTCAACCCAATGCATTTGCATTTGGTAAGCATTCTCCAACAACCAACTAAAATTTTAGTTTGGTCTATGTAGTGGTATTCAATGGACTCTTATCTCAACCAAAAGGTAACGAGAATGTAAATATGTGTTTGCAACTAAGTTTTGTTGCCCAATCACTAAATATGCTCACAAAAATAGTTTTATACAACCCTCTAATTCTCACAAGATTTCTTAAGACCAAAATGCCAATGATAATATTAACTTCCAATGATATCTTATCCTTTGATAGTTATTCTATGCAAGTTTTGATGCAAATTGAACTCAACTCAATGGCCATTCAATTTCCTTGATATAATCCCACCTCATCTCCTCTCATTATTGTGCGTAGAGATTGTAGGTTCAATGTGTGTCAAGGTATGGAATAATAGAGAACATGAATTGATCTCCCATGTAATTCAACTCTAGTGATAATTTTCCAATTCAACCTCACATTAGCCCAAGGTTATAACCGATACCTATGTCCACAATCCTACTATTGTAGCACACATTTTTTGGATACCAAGGTTTAATCACTATTAAGAGAAGGTTATAACACCACTCTATACATAACTCATACAGGTATTATAGAATGGACACGCATTTAAACAATTAAACTCATTTAAGCATAGAGTAAAACATATTATTTACTGCTATAATTAACAATCCATAGCATTCCATCTTAATTCATATACACAACGGAAATCATGATAACATAAGCAGTAGAGTCATGCAAAACATGATTGAAACATAATCAAATACTTATCTTTTAACAGTGGTAGAATCCACCAACCAAGTGCAGGCCTTCCATGAACCTCCCAGCCTTAGACCACACTGTTCATCAGTTCAACAGTGGGTCACCCCCGATCTGGGACTAAGCTCCACCCCAATAGAAGGAATCCTAGGCTAGGCTGAGGTTATAGGGAAAAAAACACATAACCACAAGGAAGGAATTCTCTCCAAGGAACCTCCCAAGCTCACTACCCACAGACCCTCATTCCCCACAAGCCCGTTCCACCCCAAGAGTGTACACCTTCTCTATCACCTGGACAGTCCTTTGGCTGCTAATCTCCCTTGCCTTGGGTTACAAGAACAGGCCGAACCGAAAGTCTCCGGGCTCTATGGCAGCTACAAGGTTCCTTCCAGGATTTCTCTCCTTCCTCTGCGCACTCTCTCACCTGGAGGGGGTCGCTCACAGGTCCAACAACCTAGTCTTCCAACTTAAACCACCTCTCTCACCTGGAGAGAGTGTTGTACAAACTGGCCAACTAGCCACACAGGGTCAAACACTACACGTCCACCACAATCCACAGGAATCCAGACACGAACACCCCAGGGCAACTCCAGATAGGTGAAACAGTATAACCAGGCTTAACAGGGATGAGACACTTCTATTTTCTCAATTTGGCAACACAGAATAGACTCACATTCCGGATTCTCAAGGATGCATGACGAGTCATCCACGTAAGGTCTGATTCATAATTTCTGGTTTAGAACCGAGAAGGGAGTATCCACTTTTTCGAACAAACACAGACTCTTTCCCGAAATCAACACAGGCTTCTCGTTCCGGGAATGCACACACCAGTTTTATCAGAGCCAGACACAGACTTCTTTTGAATCATAAGGACGTAGAAAGGTTCTCTACAGGAGTCGGCTTGGTAGTACTATTCCCAGGCTCCGTACGCGTTCAAACGATCGTGTAGAATGGGGGAGGAACCTTGTCACGGCTTACCCTGGCCATTTTATTTGCATGCATCAGGGTTGACACTTGTCACCCATGAAACTGCATGCATTCCACCAGCACACATATCCCTTGCATGTTCTCCCCTTTCCAGAAACTTAGGATAAACATAAAATGCACATGTCTTTTGGGATAGTATTAAAATATTATTCCCAGGCTTAAGCCCCCTAGGCTTAGCCCCTAGGCTCAACACTTAGCCCCTTTTCCCACCTTCCAGCCCCTAATTCCTTGCCTACCTTATGGATGCTTAGTCCCCCTTCACTCATTCATCGTGGTCGGTCTACACATGGCGGTGTTTATGTTTTATTAATTGTTCTGTGTGATTACATATACAACAACAGGCTCCTGGCCTTCAACACTCAGGCTCCCTAGCCTAACAACACATAAGCCTCCAACTTATAAAAACTTGGCTCACCAGCCTATAAACATAATTACAATTCCTTACAGAACATGGTTTACGACGGGGCTCGTCCTTGGGGAAACTACAATCCCCCTCCCCTTATTTTTTCATTGTCATAAGTGCAACTTTACACAACATCTACAAGATTTTAAAAAATCTTAAAAAAAATGTAGGTACTCTGCCCGCATAACATCTGCATGCTCCCATTTCACGTTCTCAGGACCGTACCATGTCCACTGGACCTTTACAAGCTCTATAGCTCGATTCCAGAGTTGTTTTCTTTTCCTATCCAATATGCGCACAAAATGCACTTGTAGGACACCTTCTGGTTCCACCTGAATCACATTCCAATCGATAACATGATTAGCATCAGGTACATATTTCTTAAGCAGTGGAACATGAAACACATTATGTACAGTCATAGATGTAGGTAATGCAAGCATGTATTCAACCGGCCCAATCCTTTCCAGGATCTGAAATGGCCCACAAAATCTTGTTGCCAACTTGGCGCAACTTCCCAGCTTTAGGGAACTCCTGTTAGTTTTCACTTTCAGGAAAACATGGTCACCTGCTTTGAATTCTCTATGGGTTCTGTTACTATCAACGCAACTTTTCTTCCTGTCCTGGGAAACTCTTAGATTATGTTTAATTTTTATCATTTGATCTTCCATCTCTTTGAGCAGCTCAAGCCCAACTACTACTCTGTCAGCTGGATTATCACAACTCACTGGAGTGTTGCACTTTCTTCCATAAAGCGCTTCGAACAGGCTCATCTTCAATGATGCATGATACCCATTATTGTAGGCAAATTCTACCAAATGCAGGTAGTCTTCCCACCTTGATGGTTTATCCATCACATACATTCTCATCATGTCTTCTATTACTCTGTTCACTCTCTCTGTTTGTCCATCAGACTCGGATGATATGTTGTGCTAAAGTTCATATTCGTTCCGAATCCTTTGAACAGTCCTTTCCAAAAATTCGAAGTGAATTTCGGGTCTCTATCAGACACAATTGTCTTAGGAATTTCGTGCAAGCATGCAACTTCTTTTAAGAAGATATCAACAACATCTGCTGCCCTGTGGGTGGTTTTAAATGGAATAAAATGGGCAGCTTTAGTAAGATTGTCCACCATCACCATGATTGAATCATGTTGCTTTCTTGTTCTAGGTAGTCCGATAATGAAATCCATTGTTACCACGTCCCATTTCCACTCAGGAATGGGTAAAGGTTGCAACAACCCTGCTGGGTGCCTGTGCTCAGCCTTAACCTTTTGGCACTCCATATATCTGGCGATGTATTCCGGGATTTCTTTCTTCAAACCCGGCCAAAAATAATGGCCTTTGACTGCTGCCATAGTTTTTTGATATCCAGGATGTCCAGCATAAGCCACATTACGCATCTCCTTTAGAATTGCCAACTTCAATTCTCGGACATTGAGTACATACACTCTGTTTTTATACAAAAGTAATCCATCATCTCCCAAGGTGTAACTTTCCTTGGTCTGTGGTCCCTCACGCTGTTGTATCTTTGCTACAAGACTTTTGTACTGCAAGTCAGTAATTGCAGCTTCCAAAATTCTGTCTTTCATCTCAGTCTGGTACATGCTAATGGCTACAGCATGTAAGTCGTGCACTTTTCTGCTGAGTGCATTAGCCACCTTATTTTCTTTCCCTTTGATATGATTGATATCAAAGTCATATTCTCACAGAAACTCCAGCCATGTGATTTGCCTGGCATTTAAGGTCGGTTGATCAAATAAATACTTCAGACCATTATGGTCTGTTCTCAACTCGAATCTCTTGCCCATGAGGTAATGTCTCCATTTCCTCAAGGCGTGGATGATTGTTGCCAGCTCTAAATTGTGAGTGGCATAATTCTTCTCATGTTCCTTCAACTTTCGGGATTCATAACAAACTACAAATCCCTCTTGGTTGAGTACTCCTCCCAGTCCCTCCTTACATGCATTTGTGCACACTACATAATCCTTGTTTGGATCTGCAATCTTCAAGATTGGAGCACTAGTTAGCAGCTTCTTCAATCGCTGGAAGTTACTCTCACATTCTTCAGTCCACTAGAACTTCTTCTCCTTCCTTTGCAAGGAAGTGATAGAATGAGCTATCTTTGAGAATCCGGCTATGAACCTCCTATAATAGCCCGCCAAACCCATAAAATATCTAATTTCTGCCACATTCCTTAGCGCTGGCCATTCTCGAATGGACTATACCTTCTCAAGATCCACAACGATCCCTTCTTCAGATATAATGTGTCCCAAATAATGGATCTGCCTTTGGTAAAAAGAGCAGTTGCTCAGTTTTGCGTACAGCTAGTGTTCTCTCAACATATGCAACACCATTCTCAAGTGTTGCTCATGTTCTTCCTCTGTCTTGGAATACACCAAGACATCATCCAGGAAGACTATTACAAACTTGTCCAAATAATCCCTGAACACTCCATTCATTAAGCACATTAAAATAGCAGGCGCGTTGGACAACCCAAACGACACCACCATGAACTCATAATGATCGTACCTTGTTCTAAAGGCAGTCTTTCTCATGTCCTCATCATTTACTCTCACTTGGTGATATCCAGATCTGAGATCTATTTTTGAAAATATTTTCACATCTTTCAACTGATCAAAAAGATCATCAATCCTGGGCAGAGGATACTTGTTCTTGACAGTGACCTTATTCAACTACCGAAAATCAATGCACAGCCTCAACGTCCCATCTTTCTTCTTCACGAATAGGACCGGGGCTCCCCACGGTGACACACTAGGGAGAATGTAACCTTTCTTTAGTAGCTCTTCGAGCTACAATTGCAACTCTTTCAGCTCTGGTGTACTCATTCTATAAGGAGCCTTCGAAACTGGAGCTGCTCTAGGCATCAAATTTATAGAAAAATCAATGTCCCTCTTCGGAGGTAGTCCAGGTACCACCTGAAATATGTCCTTGAATTCTTTGAGTACTTCGTGGTCTTCCATATTCGATACTACATCTCGAGATGCTTCTACCACCCGAGCTGCAAATAATTGACAGCCTTTCTGGTAACATTTCTTCAGCTGCATGGCTGAGATTTCCCTCATAGCCACGGCTCTGGGAATTCCTTGGACTGTTACCTGATTTCCCTCTTTGTTCAGGCATGTGAACCTCTTGTTATGGCAATCTAGAAGGGCATGGTGCTGGTCCAACCAGTCCATCCCAATTAAGCAATCGTATGAGCCTAAAGGTAAAATGTTCAATTCAGCCTTAGTGCTCATTCCTTTCATGTCCACTGAACAAGACTTAACCAATTCAGTGACCTTCCTCTTGGTCCCTGTAGCCAACTGCACTAACCAAGACTTCTCATTTTTTCTTCTCATTAGATGCAAACTTTCCACCACTCTTGGATCAACATAACTATGGCTAGCCCCTGAATCAATTAAAATAACAAGTTGTCAGTTGTTGATCGTACCTTCCACTTCAATCATGTGTGATTGAAATTCTTCTTACTTGTTGTCCAGGGCTGCATAGATCCTCAACATTTTGCTGCCCATATTTCCCACTGTTTCAACTTGCTGAACCGTATGTACAGTTCTCGGTTTACCATTTTTATGGGGACAATCTATGTACTTATGGTTTCCTTGAAAGCCCCAACACTGAATGGGCGTATGTCTCTATCTTTGTGCTCCCTCTTCAGTCATTCTCGGCTCTCTAACTGATGGTTGTCCCTGAAGACTATTTTTGAAAAATGAAGGCTTGTTTCCCTTCTGCCTCTGTTACTTCTTAAACTTCCTCTGATCATTCCAAACCTTCTGAAGGATACGCCTTTCTCCTTGTTGATCATACAAATATTTTTTCTTTCTTATGGTTTCTTCCATGGTCTTAGGATTGTCATATTGAATCTTGCCACTCATGGAAGGTGGCAGTCCACTCAAATATCTATGAATCTTGACATCCTCATCTTTGATGAATGGAACATACTTCTGTAGTTCTAGGAAACTTCGTTCATACTCATCAATAGTCATGTTGCCTAGCTTGATTTCGAAGAACTCCTTCATCTTTTTGTCATAGTATCTTTTAGTCAGGTATTTCTTCTTGAAATACCTCTTAAATTCCTTCCAAGTGACCTCCTTCTCTCTGATGTTCTACACCTGCACAAATTGATCCCACCACATGGATGCTTTTCCTTTCATTTGGTACATTGCAATTCTTCCTTCTGCATGGGCAGAATAATTCCGCAGTTGGAAGTATTTCTTCATGCCAAGTAACCATGTCTCGACATCTTCCTCCTTCTTATGTTCTCCATCAAATGTTGGAGGTTTAATCTTGTTCATCTCCCTTAAATTCTTCCTTTCCAGATTTTCGATGTTTTCTGGTAGGGGATGGGCTTGAATTACTGTGTGTCTTCCTGTCAGAATGTATTTGGGAGCGACTAAGATGTCGGCTACCACTCCTCGACCTACTTATTCTCCCATGGGTTCTGCGACTCTCTGTCGTACTTGAGTCTCTTCCCTTCTCAAGTTTCTTCTCTATTCTTTCCAGGCTCTTAAAAAATTTTAGGTTTAATTCACCCTGCCGATCCCGAACTTTCATGAGATTTCGACTATCAGTTCAGCGATCCTTGGCCTCTCTTTGCAGTCCTTCAATGATTTTCATTATGTGTCCTACCTTATCCTTCTCTTTTCCATGCCCATTGGAGGTCAATCCTTCAACTCCCAGGTTGACATCCTTTCCTTCCTGTTCGTCTTCTGTTTCGGGGGTAATCTGCACCTTTTCCCACTCCATACTCGGCATTGGTTAACTGGAGTCCTGACCTTTGTTGAAATCTGCACACACACTGTGCAATTAAATTCGAAGTTTTTCAAGAAATTACTCCTTCCAGAACAATCCATAACATTTAGAAGCCAATACGAACAAGAACAAAAGACATTTTGATTCAAATAAGTTTTCTGAGCTCTCGTTCGGTTCTGCAATTTTCGTGTTTTTGAAACTTTCATTTTCAACACTTTGGGATTTCGGGACTTCGGGTTTCGGGGTTTCGGTCCACGAGGCTTTCATACTTTCTTTCCTTTCCAAACCTCGACTTCCGAAATTCTGACTTACTTTATCCTTCCGACCCACATAGCACATTGGTCACCCACAACTACGGTGGTACGTGGTACGTTCATGAGGGTCCACATTGCTTTTAACAACGTCATTGGTTCAACCACTCTCTCTTTTCTCCGTTCCCATGTGATCGCGGGTCATGATCACGGTTCGAATAAACGCAGTGCCTCCTTGTATTTCGCGCTTCATCACTATAGTGATGTCGAATCGTTCAACTTTGCAACCTCTGTACCCTGATAGGGATAGCGACCGACCAATAGGGGAAAATTCCAATAGGCTAGAGAACAGCCAATGAGAACAGGCCCTGTCGCATGGTTAGTGGAATATAGGTGGCAGAGGGAAAATGCAGCACGATAGACAACAGGACAGGAGGGGGCCCCATTTCAGACGCCACACCATCCCAGACCCTCCACCCCCATTAAAGGCATAATGGCAAGGGGGGTTCGGAATTCACCTGAGCACCATTGATCAAGGTGAATTAATCTCCACCGTTCGAGAGTTTTACATTTGATTCCAGACCCCCCCCCACCACTAAAGGTAGAACAACAAGGGGAATCTAGAATGACACGTCAGTCGTAGATTTGGACGGGTAGACTCTGGCCATCCAGATCTGCTCGTTACTTACCTTAATGCATATTCATGCCCGAATTAAAGATGACATCTCTTCCTCACATCTAACGGCCATTACGGACCCTAAGATTCCCCGAAGGAATCTCGTCCGTTAATCAGGAATTAACCACATGCTAACGTCTCGACATTATGGGTCGATATTTATCAAGGCGAGAGCCCGAGTTCTTTTCAACGGAACTCCCGAATCCCTGGTCCCCAATTTCCCAAAACAAGTAATCTCTCGACACGTGGCCTTCTCAAATCGGACGATCCACGAGTGCTCCGGGGTTTCCACCAAGGAAAGTCCCGATCCCTTGTTACCAGGACTCTCGATATCGCGATTCTTGATTTCCCGAAATGGGAAATCTCAGGACACGTGGCCTCCGTCACTCGGACGGTCTAGATCTATTTCGGGTCTTTCGACCCTATTCACTGGGGTTTTAACCCTCGGATATCTCATGACAGATCCAACGACTATCAGGTTTTCCAGCCGAGATCTGATGGCTCAGACGGTTCCTAACTAATTCGGGATTTTGTGTATCGCAATTTCCACACTCCTGTGCAATTCCATAGTGCTTTAAACCTCGTGCATACTTTCCAGTTATAATGGTCACAACGGTTCACCTTTCCTCCTGAGCAGATCCTAAAGCTCCTACACTTCTGGTGTGGAGTCCTCTCTCCTTGTGGACTTATGCCACACTGCCTGTGGTTTCATAATGCCACTATACCTCATGAGCTTAAAAACTCCTCAAGTAACTCCTTGACACTTTGGAGAAAACCAGGGTCTGAAATTAGCCTTCCAGACCCAATTTCCCCTCGCATTCTCGGTCCAAAGATCGCTCCACTGGCCCATCTAGGCTCAGTGTCGAAACCTTGGCTCTGATACCAAACTGTAGCGCACCTTTTCTTTCTACCAAGGTTTAATCACTATTAAGAGAAGGTTATTACACCAATCTATACATAACTCATACAGGTATTATAGAATGGACACACATTTAAACAATTAAACTCATTTAAGCACATAGTAAAACATATTATTTACTGTTATAATTAACAATCCATAACATTCCATCTTAATTCATATACACAACGGAAATCATGATAAAGTAAGCAGTAGAGTCACGCAAAACATGATTGAAACATAATCAAATACTTATCTTTTAACAGTGGTAGAATCCACCAACCAAGTGTAGGCCTTCCATGAATCTCCCATCCTTAGACCACATTGTTCATCAGTTCAACAGTGGGTCACCCCTGAGCTGGGACTAAGCTCCACCCCAAGACAAGGAATCTTAGGCTAGGCTGAGGTTACAAGGAAAACAACACATAACCACAAGGAAGGAATTGTCTCCAAGGAACCTCCCACGCTCACTTCCCACAGACCCTCATTCCCCACATGCATGTTCCACCCCAAGAGTATACACCTTCTTCGTCACCTGGATAGTCCTTCAGCTTCTAATCTCCCTTGCCTTGGGTTACAAGAACAGGCCAGACGGGAAGTCTCCGGGCTCTATGGCAGCTACAAGGTTCCTTCCAGGAGTTCTCTCCTTCCTCTGTGCACTCTCTCAAGTGGAGGGAGTCGCTCATAGGTCCAACAACCTGGTCTTCCAACTTCAACCACCTCTCTCACTTGGAGAGAGTGTTGTACAAACTGGCCAACCAACCACACAGGGTCAAACACTACACATCCACCACAATCCACGGGAATCCAGACACGAACACCCCAGGGCAGCTCCAGACAGGTGCAACAGTATAACCAGGCTTAGCAGGGATGAGACACTTCTATTTTCTCAATTTGGCAACACAGAATAGACTCACATTCTGGATTCTCAAGGATGCATGACGAGTCATCCACGTAGGGGTCGACTCAGACTTTCCGGTTTAGAACTGAGAAGGGAGTATCTGATTTTTCGAGCAAACACAGACTCTTTCCCGAAATCAACACAGGCTTCTCGTTTCAAGAATGCACACACCAGTTTTCTCAGAGCCAGACATAAAATTCTTTTGAATCACAGGGATGCACAAAGGTTCTCTACAGGAGTCAGGTTGGTAGTACTATTCCCGGGCTCTGTACGCATTCATACGATCGGGTAGAATAGGGGAGGAACCTTCTCACGGCTCACCCTGGTAGTTTTATTCTCACGCGTCAGGGTTGACACTTGTCACCCATGAAACTACATGTGTTCCACCAGCACGTATTTCCCTTGCATGTTCTCCCCTTGCTAGAAACTTAGGATAAACATAAAATGCACATGTCTTTTGGGATAGTATTAAAATATTATTCCCAGGCTTAAGCCCCCTAGGCTTAGCCCCTAGTCTCAACACTTAGCCCCTTTTCCCACCTTCCATCCCCTAATTCCTTGGCTACCCTATGGATTCTTAGTCCCCCTTCACTCATTCATCGTGGTTGGTTTGCACATGGAGGTGTTTATGTTTTATTAATTGTTCTGCGTGATTACATATACAACAGCAGGCTCCTGGCCTTCAACACTCAGGCTCCCTGGCCTAACAACACATAAGCCTCCAGCTTATAAAAACTTGGCTCACCAGCCTATAAACATAATTACAATTCCTTACAGAACATGGTTTACGACGGGCCTCGGCCTTGGGGACACTACAACTATTTACTATAGGAATTAAAAACATATGAGGTTTTAATCCACCTTCATTGATTGAAACTTTTTTTGTTGATGAGAAGGCCAATTATTCTACATCCTTTGGCTTCACAAATGTGGTCTTATTGTTTGTGGAATTTTCATTTCCACCATTGAAACCTAGGTCTTTGTAATATTCCATTATCAACCCTTTGAAATTGATCTTTGTAATATCTTGCTTGATCAGTACATCCCAGTACTTGTTGTACTTTCTCCTTCGAATTTTGTGTTTTTACTCCACTTGTTGTTACTCACTATTCCTCTACCGCAACGCACTATAACTCTGCTGCAACACTTTCTATAACTCTGCTGCAACTCACTATAACTATGTTGTAACTCTGCTGCAACACTATGTTGTAACTCTACTTCTAGACTTCGAATTTTGTGTTGTTACTCCACTTGTTGTTACTCACTATTACTCTGATGCAACTCGCTATAACTTTGTTGCAACACTTTTTGTAACTCTACTGCAACTCACTATAACTATGTTGTAACTCTGTTGCAACACTATGTTGTAACTATACTTTCTCCTTCGAATTTTGTGTTGTTAGTCCACTTGTTGTTACTCCACTTGTTGTTACTCAATATTACTTTGCTGCAACTTGCTATAACTCTGCTGCAACACTTTCTGTAACTCTGCTTCAACTCACTATAACTATGTTGTAACTCTGTTGTAACTGTACTTTCTCCTTCGAATTTTGTGTTGTTACTCCACTTGCTGTTACTCACTATTACTCTGCTGCAACTCACTATAACTCTGCTGCAACACTTTCTGTAACTCTGTTGCAACTCACTATAACTATGTTGTAGCTCTGCTGCTACACTATGCTGTAACTATACTTTCTCCTTCGAATTTTGTGTTGTTACTCCACTTGATGTTACTCACTATTACTCTGCTGCAACTCGCTATAACTCTGATATCCCTCATACTCTGCATCAATGTTTGGGTCCGGGTTGAATGTTATGGCTCTCTAAATTTGTCATTTTTACCGAATTTGTGTACTTTTGTGACTGGTACAATCAACCATGGAGACCAAATTCTGTCATATTTATTAGAAAATATATCAATAACTAAGAAAAACTTTGTAGCAGGTGTATATAATAATCATGCTTATGACTACATAGAAACTTTCATATTGGTAAATTGATGTTCTTGTCAATTTCTACATCAATCGATAATTTTCAACATTGCCCTTTTTTTCACTTTCTCGAGACTTAGGTGACTAGTATAATTTTTCTAGTTTGGTGATATTGGGTCCCTTTTCATCCATCAAATATCCCAAAAATCCACAAACATACTCTTGGAATAAAGGATTTTGGCATGTTTCTGCATCTACATTCCAACCCCTTTGAAATTTGGTCAAATGCTTCACTGGGTTTGTTTATGTCTACTCTTGTTACTCACTAGACAAATTTCAACATCAATATGGATTCTATTTGTGAGTACCACCTTGTTCATTAAAAACCACTCAATTCCATTTTATGGAATTTTAGAGATAAATAAGCAAGTGACCGCTCACAATTTTTTGTTCCTTGTCACTAAAAACATACCCCTTCATCGGATTCAATCCTTGTGCCAACCCAATTCAAAGTTGCTTCGATAATTATCCTTTGGATTTCACACAAAACTAGGGATTTTATCCCAATTTCAAGTGCTCCCCAACCTTACACAAGTCGAACTCTGTAACTGTGAATTTATAAAATTCATGGCTTTGTGTGCTTGAATACAAATCCAATTTTAAGGAATTAAACAATCATTCCCACATTCACTATATTCATAAATGTTCCCCAATTATACACCTTAAGGAACTTCACGTAACATTACATCTTGAATTATCCTTCTAAGAGGAAATTCCAATCCCATGCCTTGATAGAGGAACAAATGATTGCAATAAATATGGGTATTGTTCAAATTGATAGTTTGAGAAGAGAGTTTGAGGGAATACCTTCAAATTAGGAAATCTTGGCCATTGCCATTGATTTAGTTTTTCAATAAATTGTGGTCTCAAAAGAAAAGATAAAATCCCTGATGTTTCTAAAGCAACACAACCAGGATAGTAAATGGATGTGGTGAAATGTCAACTCATCCACCTATGGGCATCTTATGTCTAACATAACAATTGTCCCAATCCATGTTTAACTTTAGCACAGATTCATAATGGTCAATGAAATAATTGGGAATTATGATGGGAATTTCGACCTTCTAAGATGAAAACACTATGGACACTAGATCCCCATTCACAAGAGAGGTGATGTTGCATATCACTGGGGGATTCCAATGTGACATAGAAAAGGCTACTAAAACATAACCATATCATATAGGTTATCCCACACCCAGGTTTTCTACATTGCATCCACAAAATCATTCATAATGTACTTGCACTAGTTGAGTGTGGTGCTCTACATGCATCTGGTATATCATAAGCTCCCTAGGTGCACCTGAAATTATCCTCACATAAGCCTTTTGGTTTTCTTATTGCTATAGTACACCAAGGGTATGGCCTATCCTCCTTAGTTGGTGCCATTAAATATTTGACAGAGTATTATTGTTGTAAAAAATCATGTATATCAAATATCTATAGTGCTTAACACTCCCTTGTTTGGTTCCTACAAACCCTAACATCTACAAAGTAGGAAACTCATTGGCCACTTTTTAAACTTTTCCCAACATCCATACTTCGAACTTAACTCCATTGGAAACTCTAAAACATCACCCATCATGCAAATTCAAACTTGGTGACATTCTCCCTCTTATAGTTGCTCGAAACATTTATGGGCTAGGTCATTAGGCCTCTTCCAATATTTGGACCATGTTTGAACATTAGGGCCAAATTTAACTTCAACTCATTCTTGAACTTTGGGCCATTACAAATCCATCCTACCACTTTTTAAACTTCATCTAATAACAATACTTTGAACGTAATCCCCCCGAGCATTCTGAAACAAGGATAATGGGCCACTTTGGTATGGGGGCGTTGAGCCATTTCAAAATATTGGGCTTCTTATGAACTTTTTCAAAACTTAATAGGAAGGCCATGATTTCATCACTTGGACCTACAAATTTATGCAACTTTATGCAACAATGCAACTTTCTTCCCCTAGACAATCCTATGAAGATTTAAATAGGACCTAAAAAGCTTGGGCCAGACTCCTATCTCCCCAGCCATGCAGGTAAATCAAATTAATAAGGAAACCGCAGTAGCATGCTTGTAAAGTCTTTTCATATTTTATTATATCACCCTTAACTAAGTATTTATGTTTGTTTTCAATAAACAGTGCTACCACAGTAGTGAATCAAGCGATATTCAGCAAAATCCACGTCATACAAGGGTCCACATTGTTAGCGATATTTCTTGTTAAGGGGGCTGGAGTGAGAAAGAAAGGGTTTAAAACCCACTTGTCCTAAGTTTTATGCGCAAATGCGTCCAAGATAAACGAGGATCAGTTCTGGAAGGTCCAGATTCGCGCGCCCGGATCAACGGTGCGCGTTGGATTCCGGAC
This sequence comes from Picea engelmannii, assembly GCA_009831015.1. Classification (NCBI taxonomy): domain Eukaryota; kingdom Viridiplantae; phylum Streptophyta; class Pinopsida; order Pinales; family Pinaceae; genus Picea; species Picea engelmannii. The sequence continues at coordinate 75,365 of ML792746.1, forward strand.
GCCCCTTGCCTTTCTA
>ML792746.1:102086-112877 GCA_009831015.1 Picea engelmannii
CCGATTCCCGATTTTGCGATGGAATAGGATCTCGCCACGTGTCTCTTGATGAACGGTCAAGATGACATCGGGATTTCACAAGTGAAAAAACCTCCTGTGCGCTCCACACGACTAATCGTCGTGCAACTTCTTGCTGATCTAACAGCTATCGGTCCTTTGCGCAAGATCCGACGGCTTAAATGCTTTCGCCTTTTCCGCGCTCTCCTTGTCCCTTCTGGACTGGTTTCCTGCCTCGGATCTGTTCGCAAGGTGAATCTTGCAGCCTTAATGGCTATTCTTTGCATGTTTGATGTGATATTTCCCGAATTTAATGGAATTTTCTCCTGCGTAAGAAAAGATTCGTGAATATTTCAAAGATTTGAAAGAATTTCACGAATACTTGTTCTGCGCTTCAATCTTTAACATATGTGAGGGAAATTTACGAGTTCTTTAAAATTTCTCGCCTCCTCCGGCTTTTCTTCGTCACTCTTTGACGATTCTTGAGAAGATTACAAGAATCTTTACTGTTTCTTCTTCTGCGTTCTCTTCGTCCAGGATCTTTCGAGCGCTTTACGCTCTGCTTCCTCCGCAAGCTTCTTACGGTGATCTTTAAAGAGTAGTGGAGACAACTTTCCAAGCCTTGTGAAATAACTGTGTCGCGTGCTCTCAAGATGCGTGTAAGCTCTGCGCTGTGAGGATCGTGTTGCTCTCCCGACTGTGTGAAGAGGCTTACTGCTGTAACTCTGATACCATGATAAATTGTGAAGGACAGAGAAATGCAGAGAGAAAAGAATAGTATATTCAAATGTATGAAGAAGTACAGAACAGAACTGAAGAGTGCCCAACAATAGGAAATAGCTGCTTATATATGCTCGAGCAAGACAGAAATAGAAAGTACAACTGTCCAGTACAGCTGGCAGTGTACGGTTAGTCTGTTGAGGATACAATATATTTAACATGCACATCCAAACCTGTAGCAGGCACGGATCGGCTAATAGTTCTATATCTACTACAGGGTTAGAATAACCAGTGGAAGAAGCAGCTACAACATGCTAACAGAAAAAGAGACTATATGCAAAAAAAATCCAGACAACAATCGTGTAAAGTCCCAGTGAGAGGCAAAAAGTAGTTCTCAAACTGTAGTGGAAATGGATACAGAGCATGGCCTAACATGCAGTTGTAACATGCGGTTGCGTCATGTTTGTGATCTTTAAAACTCACACAGGATTGATATTAGCCATTCCATCCAGCGTTAGACTGGTTTTCTCTAAATCCATTGAAAACAAAATCAGTGAAATGGGCCAATGCAAAAAAAGAATTCAAGAGAATAAGAGAAACCCACGAAAACAGCCTAGGCGATTTGTGGGAACGTATTTACCAGATGAGTTCTGAAGGGTGGATATCGTTGGATAAAAATGCAACATGGCCTGTGCAAACACAGGCTAGGCCTGACGCACATGGGGGATACCTCTTACGGGTTGACCTGGAATCTCAGAGGCGAATGCAGTATCTAAGGTAATTGTTGCAATTGATAAAATTTGAAAATTTGACTGTTTTCTCCCATTTCAAAATACACAAGTTCAAGGTCCACTGAAAACCATAGTCATCCAGAGTTTTTTTTTCTGTCCTTGTATAAATTGAAAACCCCAGTAGTTTTAGAAGTTTTAGATATTATTTCCCGACCTCCTTTATCAACATCTGTCACGTTATCGGTTGACAGAAAAACCACACAGCTTCTCCTCCTTCATCACGTGTTGTGTTATCAGTTGACAAAGAAACCACGCATCTACTCCCACTTCATCACGTGTTGTGTAAGCAAGTGTGTTGTGACTTGTGAATTGAGAACTCTGCCTAATAATAAATATTATATCTTTACTTTATCGAATTTACTTTTACTTGAAATGTTGGTAACTTTTACTTAAAATATCATTGGCATACAAGGACAATATCTTTGGCATATAAGGACAATCAGAGACAACTCTGGGATGCCAATAAATCAGAAATTTTTTACGGCCATGCATTAAATAAAAATAAATCAGAAAGCCCATTTTAAAATTGTATTTGCTCGGTATCTACTAGACAATTAGTAGTGTTAATCTTCTGGTAGTCTCAAGATACCAAATGGTCCTATGCAACCTTCAGTTGGTAGAATGGGGGACTGGTTGGGTTTTATGGATAAAATTCATCAAGTAGTTATTATGGATCAAAAGCCGGACTTTTAACAAGAATTGTTTGAAGGCAATTTCACATTGCAAATCATGTATGAGAAGTTCCCAAACATTGCTACGCTGGGACCTATTGGCTACACGGGTATTTTCAACAATCGTTGGAAGTGGCGCAGAGCGAATGTTACAGGTTTTGAAAAACAAAATCAACAATGTATTAAAAGGTTTAGAATGATGTGGATTCAATGAGTAATGAAGTATCGCCGAGATTCTTTTTCTTTCTAGTTTTCAAATAGAGACGAAATAAAATTGTCTTGTGGTGAAACTTCGTTTGTGCAAATGTATTCTATTAAAGATACATATGTGTAGATTATTTCTGAATAGTTAGTTTTGGGTTTGAGACGAGGAACTTTAAGTTCAGAGCTTGAAACGTTTTTAAAGATTTCAAAATTTAAAAGAAAGATGATACAAGATGATACTAGACATATCAAAACTAGATTCTGTGTTCACAGTAACTAAAAAAAGGCATCATTATTTTGAAAAATTAATCATTTTGACAAATTGTTTCTTTTAATGAATGGTGATTCCTGGGAATGTGCTTCTGCCTAAAAACTATTTCTAAACCTTTATTGTCTGAGTTTTCCATCCTAAATTTAACTATGTTGAATATCTTGGTTTTTGGTCATTTTCATTTGGTACACGATTCCTTCTCCCTTCTATCTTCAAATCACTGATGCTTAAGAAGAAGCTGGTTACCAAAGCAATATTGATATCTCACATAATTGTGGTAAGACATTTGTAACTCTGTTGTGTTTGGTTGTTCACTTAATTTATTTATTGTTTTTCATAAAACAATTAACATAAAAATGTTTGTTTTTTATCATAAAACTATTTAATTTACATATTTTAATTTTAATTTATTAAATATTTTTTTAATTATAATTTATAAACATATTTTAATTTTAGATTATTAATTTATTTTTGATAAAAAACAAATACTATTTTATATTATTATTTTTTTTATAAAAAAAATAACGTTACAGATTTCTGTATCTAATACAGAAAAGATAAAAACCAGATACCCAGATTTCTTATCTCTTATTGAAAAATGATAAAACACAAATAGAATGCGGTTATTCCACCCCCGGCTGTAGTAGAGCAGAGAATTTCTTAAAAAACTTAATTATCTAAGATTGTGGATTTGTTTACTTTCATGGTTTTTGTTTTCCACTTCCACACTTTTGAAAAACAGCTTTATGGCTTTTGCTTTTCACTTCCACTCTTTTGAAAATCGGACCAAACTTATAACTTCTTCAAGTGCGCAATGAAAGAGAGACTGGGTGTTTGTTAGAATATCATTCCATAGATACCCAGTGTTTTTTAAAATATCATTCCATGTGTTTATCAGATTATCCATTTATGTCTTAAATTCTTTGTAAAATTGTTTAAAATTTCTTTTCCTGAATTTTTTAATTAATAATCATACTATTTTAAAAATTACATATAAATTTATTTCAATCTCTATTGTTTTTTAAATTGAATTTAATTGTTCTTGCAAATTGAATTTAATTAGTTTTAATAGATCCCCATATGGTGGACTTGTTTTAATAGAAAACTACTTGGGAATCAATAAAATTTGTCCGTTTGTGGCTTATATTAAGCATAGATCCCAGTAAATAAAAATCCCTTCAGAAGAAATAATTATATGGAAGTCCTAAACGTCTTAAATGTTTACAGAGTTGTTTTTTGGTAAACTATAATTTTTAGAAGTGAACGAACACAAAATATATGGTAGGAATCATTTTGTATTAATGAAATCATAGAAAATATAAATAGGATAGGTATCATTAAAAATATATATTTTAAGAATAATTTTGTATTAATGAAATCATAAAAAATATAAATATGAATGGCATTATTAAAAATATATATTTTTAATAGATAAATTATTTTATAATCATAAATAAAGAAATTATTTTGGAATCATGGAATACAAATATCAAAATAAGATATGGACATCTAACAATTTGATGTTAATAAAGAAATTATAAACATTAAATTTATTTTTACATAAAAACAAAAATTATTTTGGAATTGTAAAATACAAATATCTTAAAATAAGATATGGATATCTAACAATTTTGATGTTAATAAAGAGATTATAAACATTAAATTTATTTTTACATAAAAACAAAAAATATTTTGGAATTGTAAAATACAAATATCAAAATAAGATATGAACATCTAATAATTTGATTTTAATAAAGAGATTATAAACATTAAATTTATTTTTACATAAAAACTCAAATTATTTTGAAATCATGGAATACAAATATTCAATTTAATGTTAATAAAGAAATTATAAAAAATATTTTTACATAGAAACAAAAATTATTTTGAAATCATGGAATACAAATATTCAAATATGATATGTAAATAAAAACTAAAATTATTGATATGTACATAAAGACTAAAATTATTTTGAAATCATGGAATACAAATATCAAAATATTGTATGGATATTTAACAATTTGATGTTAACAAAGAAATGATAAACATTAAATTTATTTTTACATAAAAACTATACATAAGATATAAAGAGATTATAAACATTGAATTTATTTTTACATAAAAACAATTTGATGACATATGGATATTTATCAAATTTAACAATTTGATGAGATATGAACATTTAACAAATTTAACAATTTGGTAAGATATGAACATTTAACAATTTGATACTAATAAAGAGATTATAAATATTAAATTCATTTTTACATAAAAATAATATAATAATTTAAAATATAAAAACAATACAATAATAAACATTGAATTTGGTTTTACATAAAAATAATAAATAATACATGATATATAGACATTTATCAAATTTAACAATTTGGTAATATATATAAATTTAACAATTATATGTTAATAAAAAAATTATAAATATTAAATTTATTTTTAAAGAAATTATAAATATTAAATTTATTTTTACATAAAAATAATATAATAAGTTTAAAATATAAAAACTATACAATAATAAAAAAAAAATATTGAATTTATTTTTACATAAAATCAATACAATAGTTTAAAAAATTTAAATGTAAAAAACAATAATATAATATAAAAAACAATTCAATAGTTACAAAATTTTTAAATAATAATTTGTTTAGATATTAATATTTAATAATTTAAAAATTTTAAATATAAAAACAATTTAATAGTTAAAAAAATTAAAATAATCATTAATTTAGATATTAATATTTCATAAATATTTATAATAAAAATATTTTGTATAAAAATCATAATTTAAAAAACTTAAACTAATAATTAAATCTAAAATAATAATTTGTCATGTTAATATTTAATAATTTGATTATAATAAAAATATTATAGAAGATTGATATGCTTTTAAAACTGTAATTTAAACAATAAAAATTGTGAAAAAAAAAACTAAAAAAAATATAGTAATTAAACTACTCCTTTTGAAGGAGTAACAAATCAATTAGATTGTTAAAATTTGGTCACAATTTTGTGGAAATTTTTTTTAAGAATTCTAATAATTAAACTACTCCAAAAGTCTAAGAATTAAACTACTCTTTTTTGGAGTAGCAGCAAAATAATAAATTCCCAAAATAAAAAACTATTGGTTGGGGGTTATTTATGAATCTAGTTTTAATTATGATTCTAGTAATGTGTTAAAAATTGTATATAATGTTATATTATTTGTAATTGTGCGATGTATTGGATATTACCAAAGACATTGTGATTTGAATTCCTATGTAAAACACAATTTTAAAGGAGGGCTATTACTCTTGTTATTAATGTATTATTAATGTTGTCTTTATTAGTGTGTTATACTTTTGTAGTATATAAACTAATAATGTATTAATTAATTAATATATTTAATATATTTAATAATGTGTTGATGTATTTATTTATTTATATGATGATGGTGACGATGATGATGATTAACGTCCACTAAGACCTAATTGGTCTATCGGATCTTAAGAGGGTAAGTGATTACTTGTGATCCTTTAGAATTTTGTTTTTGTGCTCGAAAAGCATTAAGAGAAGCTTTCCAAGATCCCCATACTTTTGTTGAGTTAAGAGGTTAGGAAGGTTGGTAGTGTGATCAATATTTTGAAAATGGGATCTAATATGGGTATAGGCTATACAATCTAAGAGAAAGTGTTTTTCATCTTCAACCTTCTTAGTGTCACAAATGTGACACACTCTTTCATCCCATGGCATTTTAGGAATTGACAAACGCCCAGTTTCACTATGGAGCTCGTGAGAATTTGTTCTTATCTTAGCAATGCTTATTTTTTTCTTTACACTTGGAAAAATAGATAGATAATTTTGATCTTCTAGATTAGGGTTGATTACATCTTTATAATACATTTATTTTAATTTTTCCTCTAACTATTTATCACACCACATTTTTTCCTTAAATTTTGATTTGACATTTTTTTTAATAGTATCTTTATTCTACAAAATGGTTTCTTCCATGATTCCCCAATAGTTTAGCCAAGATCAGGCATCTTTATGACATCCTCGCTTGAGTCGATGGTGGTTATGACTTGATTTTGAAGCAATTTTAGGTAGCCTCTTGTCTTCCATGTTGTTTAACGTGTTCTTATGCATTAAGTATCTAGTCATAGACATGCTCTAAATGGGGGAGAGGATTGTTTCTACGAGGAGGATGGGATAGGGTGTATTTCTTTTAATTTTGAGATTATAGGTTATAAAATTCTTTTGTATTTGCTCTATCTTTCTCCAGGATTCACAAGAAATACTACAGCCCCAGACTTCACATCCATAAAGAATAAAAGGTGTAACAAGAGTCTCAAAGAGGAGTTTCTTTTTATCCCAACTCCAAAGATCAGTTGATTTACAATAGTTTTCAAGCCCATAATAAGCTTTCTATCCCCCAATAATCCTTTTCTCAATGCTATAATTCCAATTGAGCTTGTGGTGAATATCAATTCCAAGATATTTGTATGAAGTCACTTCCTCCAAGTTGTTGTTGTCATATACAAAGGTATTATAAGGGATCTTATTGGATTTAATAATCATGACCTTAGTCTTATGAGTATTAACAGTCATACCCATATTGGAGAAAAAAACCTTGAGGATTCTTAGTTGGTTTTCAAGATCATGGGGACTCCTTTCCATAAGAACAATATCATCGGCATAAAGAAGAAGATTGATGAATATACCAGTGAGAGTTGGGCCGACACAACCTGCTTTTTCCAAGCATTCTTCTAACATATCAATGTATATGAAAAAAAGGGTATGGGACAAGGGACAACCTTGTTTGACTCCAATATTGCAGTTAATCTCTTTTGACGAGCCCTTAGTGTTTTTAAACTTAGCAATAACTTTTTCATACATCCTTATTGCATCAGCCCTCAACTCTAGAGGCACTTTTATCTCTTCCAACCTATTCCAACGGTTTTTTCGAGGAACCATGTCAAAAGCTTTTCTAAAGTCAACAAAACAACAAAAAAGATTGGTTTTAGTATTGTAGAACTCCTCTACAATGATCCTAAATGTAACAAGATGGTCCACAGTTGAATGATATCTCCTAAACCCGACCTGGCATTCATCTCTTTTACTGTGACTTTCTAGCCAAATGTTAATCTTCTTTTCAAAAATAATTCCATAAAGCTTGGCTAAAATCGGACTAATCATATTGGTCTCATAATTAGAGGGAATGGTTTTATCCCCATTTTTTAAAATAGGAACAATGATGCTTTCTGTCCAGGGTTTAGGGAAGCTCTGCTTGACTGCTAAATTGAAGAGCTTGTGTATGTGAGGGATAAGGATTGGCTAGAATCAATATGCCTCTAAGTGAAGATCGAAGTGATCGAACTCCCTCACCCTAATGTGAATACCTCTCGACAATGACCTGCCTTCCCCCTCAATGTTAGATATAATGAGGAGAAGATCGAGTTAAGGATACGAGTTCCAAGATAATTCTTGGTGATAGATACTTTAAGGGAAGGAGACTAAGACTTTAACCAAGAGACTAACTCACATATGGAGGCCACGGGCTTCTGATTAATATGACTTATACCGGTACAATTGGGCCCACCTTTCCTCGGAAGAAATTTCCTTTACCAAATGGATAACAACTCCTAATAACATACCTCTCCCTTTGGCTCATGTAATACTTAGTTCTATGGCTCATGTTATAATGATCGATATCTATAGGAGGCCTTCCTAATACCTCTAAGGCCCACAACCTCTCGGAGGTACGACCTATATGGAACCTCAAATTTCTGTTTTGATTGATGGGCCAACCGATATTGACCTTGAATCGGGACTGAGACTTTCCACTTGCAATTATTTGGCGATCCATGGAGGTAACTCCATCAATCTAAGTCCTTCGTTAGGATGGGCACGCGTTCTCCTTGGCTAACTGAATGGCTCTGGGTCATTACATATATTACAACCTATAATTATACTTATATGTTTCATTTACCAAATCTATAATTAATTTTTTATGTTGCATTTACGGAAGATATAATTATCCTTGTATGTCGCATTTACCGAAATGTGTTACGTAATAAAAGTTGGACTCATGGAAAGGCCTTTCCCACTTCACTAGTGGTCGGGTAAATCTCATGATTCCTCCATCTATCTAAGGTCCTCAATTCATCAGAAACTCATACAGTTATAGGCGGATAGTGAAATTCATCGGTAACTATCTTTGAATGGAATGGCGAAGTATAGATATATAAGGGCTCAAGAAGTTCTTTGACCTTTAATGTTTTTACCGGCTTGCCAACATAGAAGATAGGAAGGCATGCCGAGAAAGAACAACCAACCTCTGTCCAAAGACGATGGTGTCTCAAGGGTGAGCGTAGTGTTCAAACCCATTTTCATGCGTTTCATTGCCACTTTAAACCCCCCATAACGTGTTGATACATCAGAGGTCGTATTGAATTTTTTGTTAAGAAAGCCCTAAGGAAACATATGATTAGATAAAGGAAGTGTGAGCCTAAGGAAGTGCGAGCCTATGAGATTTGAATTGAGGGGAAAAGAGATTGTTTCTTGAATTGAAGAAGAACAGCTAATTTATCCTCTCTTGTGTGAGCCCTCTTGTGTGAGCCCTTGGCCCTGAAAGAAAGACTTTAAGAAGGAGAGCTTGCCTTGAGACAATGCATGTTCATGCAAGGATATAAGGAAGTGTGAGCCCTGACCAACTCTAAGAGGTTTTGAGGAGCTTGCCTCATGACTTGCCTTTATAAGATAATACCGACTCCAATAATAAAAATTGAAGGGGAGCTGAAAGCGCATATGGAGGATTCATTTAAAGGGAGCATCCATATTCAATGCTTGAGGAAGAGATTTGAAGCTAGAAGAGTGGAGCCGAAAGCGCAGCTAGAGGACTGGTTCAATTAATAATTTAAGTCGAAAAAGTGTAGCTGACCAATCAAGAATTGTGGGCTAAAATAATAAGCAATGGTGGGCTAAAAGTGGAGGCAATGGTGGGCTAAAAGAAGAGGAAAGTGTGGGATAAAAGAGGAGGAAAGAATGAATTTAAGATTGTATCTTGACTTGTACATTGGCGCACCCTTTGACTACTCGATTATAAGGGAAAGCCCTCCTATTGGCCCAACTATGGGTCTATGCTTTACCCCTTGTTTTGGGGTACGCTCATGCTCATGTGGCCTTACTAAGGTTTTCCCTTCTTCTCTCTTGTCCTGGGTGCCATGAAAATATAGAAAGCAACCGTAGGAGCACATCCGGTCTAATTTCTTCCCCCCTTGCTCCTATGCCCCTTTCCCCAAGAAAGAGTTGGATAAGTAAGTGTGAGCTCTCCATATGCAACCTTCTTTGTCTCACCTCCCTCACTGAAACCTTTCCCTCACCCGATCAAGCACTTGTTAGATTGATAAGTGACTATCGATCCTTGGCCTAGGGGTTTTTTCTAGAAAGTTGTATGGGCGAGTCCGTTTTGGGTGGTCCCTGTACTCGGCCATAGTAAGTTAGTTGATTCGGGCTAATTATTCGGGGTAATGAGAAGTCGCGGTTTCAACACAAAAAATATGCATTTTTTGCTATGTAATTATGCATTTCTGCTATTATATACGTAGTTATGTATAATAAAGTAACTAGAGAGATAAGAGATGACACCACTCTATCAAAGTCTACATATATTTTAGCCCAAATACAGGGAAGGAAGACCAACCAATTGATGGAATCGACTGACTTATACCGACTGAGATAGTAACTTGAGAAAGTCACTTGAGATAGTCACCTTAAACAGACAGTAACACATTAAAGAAAGAAAGCAGGCAAGTGGAGTTTTGATCCAGGTGGATATCAGGGGCCACCCACCTTTTCCAAATGGCTCAAAACAGTTTTCTGGCCATTTTGGCAATTTACTATTTTTAGCAGGTTTTCACTTTCGGGGCCATTTTGAGGGCCTAAATGAAGTTTTTTCGAGATCGAGGTTCTCAATGATAGCCGAAGGCATGATTGAGGCCCCTAAATGAATCTCCTCGACGATACCTTTCCAACGAGCTATCACACGCCTAAAACAGAGATCGTATGCAAAAGTTACGACCCCGGGAAGTTGATGCACCAACTTACCCAAACGGGGCCCACATGACTTTTGGCGCTTCATCTCCTA
>ML792746.1:114777-125863 GCA_009831015.1 Picea engelmannii
ATTGGTTAAAAAGGTCCAAACCTTCCAGCCACAGGTTCGTGACAGATTTCCACAAACTAAGCAGCGTGACTTCTACAGCAAGACAAGCAGCTCACCAAGATGCAGATTCAACAAATGCTTTTCCCTCTCCCCCAGGAACTCAACGCAATGGAGACCATTGCTTTCTAAGGAGGGAGGATTGATCTAGGTGGATATCAGGGGCCACCCACCTTTTCCAAATGGCTCAAAACGGTTTTCTGGCCATTTTGGCAATTTACTATTTTTAGTAGGTTTTCACTTTCGGGGCCATTTTGAGGGCCTAAATGAAGTTTTTTCGAGATAGAAGTTCTCAATGATAGCCAAAGGCATGATTGGGGCCCCTAAATGAATCTCCTTGACGATACCTTTCCAACGAGCTATCACACGCCTAAAACGGAGATCGTATGCAAAAGTTACGACCCCGGGAAGTTGATGCACCAACTTACCCAAATGGGGCCCACATGACTTTTGGCGCTTCATCTCCTAGGGTTAGGTTTTTGGATGTCTAGGACTTTTGGCATTCCCGATTATTGTAAAAAGGCCTCTAGAGCCTCATTGTAACCAGCTTCTTGCGAATGCGAGTAGCCGTCACATCTCTTCTCAGAGATAGGCTGCCACCATTCTAGCGAGTCTTTCACTCTGTATTTTTACAGTCTCTCTACATTTCTTTCATTAATAGAAATCATGTATTACTGTATCTCTGTGTTTATGGTTGCATCTTTGATATATTTCTGTTATATTATTGGATATACGCGATATCTCTGTGTATTTCTTTATTATATCTCCGCCCTCATTTCGTGCCGAAAATAATCCGGATCAAGTTTATATCCCCTCTTCACTTGTTTAGTGGGATTATCGCATGTACGAGGGTTCTAGGTGAAGTGGAAGTCCTCGGGGTGCCACCACTTATCTCTAAAGCTTGAGGTCGAGGACTTAAGTCCTACATTCTCTTCCCATACGCATAGTCTTTACCCACAACTATTATTCCTGGTTATTGATCATGAAGTCGTAACCATAGTTTATTTTCCTAGGATTCTTGGCCTAGGTGACTACAAGTGGGAAGTGCGTGTAGTACTTGAGACAAATGCATAATCTTCATTTAAGCTACCTTATAGGGTTCTTGTCTTCACAAGGGTACTTACACCTTGGGTGAATGTTCTGAGAGGGTTATTGCAATTTTATCCTTCTCCTTTGTTAGCTAGTCTTGGTCCCTAATCATCCCAAGCCAACTTCCAGAAGGCTTTCTTGATCAACTCTTCACTATCTTGGATTCACATGCTAACCACCCTGGACTAAGCTTTAGAAGGGTAAGTATACTTATTGACATATACATCTTAGGAACTTTTAGTTGGGTTCTATTTGATTGCTTGTTAGTTGGCCTTAGGTTTTCTGTGTCTTGTTGCTTTTGAATCAAAGATGAAAAGTGATTGACCCACTACTTTGCTGGTCTATAAGGGCCCATGGTCGTTCTCCTGACAGTGTGGAGCCACCTCCTCAAAGGCCTAGGATGAACAACACTAACTCTCCTTTACATGAGCCATTTGAAGACACTCAAGTGATCTTTAACAACCCTACAAGAGAAGAATCGTAGTTTAACCAGTTCACAGGTCCATATGCCATAGCCTTCCCATTAGTGGCTCTAGAAAAAGAAAAAATAGCCAATGAGATGGTTCCAACACATATGCACACTGGTCTCAGCATAGGTTTTTGAATTCCCTTTAGAGCATGATATAGGATGGGGCATACATTCCAAATAAGTTAGAACACACATAGGTCGGGAATAAAAGAAACAAATCCTGGCACATCCTTGGGCAAAGAAAAAATAAGGTACACAGGGAGCGCAAATCAAGAAAGGGAATACAAGAACAACAGAAAGAAAAAATCGATCGAGAAGAGCACAAACCGAATGAACATAGATCATACACTCTTTTATAAGAATCTATCACAGAGAAAACACACCCCAGACGCCATGCTCCAAGATCTTTCCCACCATGTAGTAGCCAATAGCTACAACCTGTACACCACTTTATCCTCTCCTCTATACACCTTCTATCTTTTGATCAAGGTTATACCTTACCACTATAACAATCACTTACCTTACCACTATATCCACTACCACTGGCGCACTGACCTTCTTGACCACAAGTTATCTCGAGCAAGAGAAGGTACAATATCGAGAAAGCTCCAGCAGGTAAGTGGTGATAGTGGGATGTGATAGTGGTAAGGGTGGCTAGAAAAGATAGAGAGTGAAAAGAAAAGAGATAATGGAAAGTGGTTAAATGATATCTTTCTTTCTATGTGATATTCCTGTATTTCCCAAGAGAATCGGTTTGACTAAGGAAAAAAGATAGGGACGGTTAAGTGTTAAGGAAAATAAGGTGTCATTCATTACATATATAATGATATCTTTCTTTCTTTTATGGTGATCGAACATGAAATATTGAATCACGTATAGTCGGATAGCTCCAGAAAATAAAAAGTGATTCTACGACTTTAGATGATTTCTTTATTGAACAAGTAAAATGGGAAAGACGACATTCATCAAATCGCATTGAAGGACCATAAATCTCACCACTAATTTAGCCTAGCCCAAGAAAAGGCGCCAGTCTTCCTTTGTGACATAAGGCATGGCAAGGTTTTGACACACATGTTACAGCATGGCAAGGTATCCTGGCTGGCTGGTAGGTTATTCTTGAGATCTTCCTGAACTCTCATTTTCACCCAAGTATAATTTCTTTCTCCCCTTAACTTTATGGAAAGGTAGAGAGGGAAAATCAAAGGCCCTTTTTCACCCTTTCTTTTTACCAGGAAGGCTAGATCAGTACCAATAGGGGACACACAGTATTATCACCACTTACCTTTGATGGATGGACACTAGAAACCCAGTCGAACAGGAAAGGAAGGACATCATGTAGTGAAAAGGAAATGTAGCCCTTACCTTTAAACCGGAGGATGGAATTGTGGGATGGGAATCAGAATCGAACATGGGAATGGCCAGTTGGATTGGGATTTGTTCATGAGCCCTTACCTTACACCTAGAACAGGAACTCACTTTATGTCATCTCAAACCCCCACTCTACATATTCCTTCTAGTAGAACAATCCCTTACCACTCCTAGCTTAGTAGAACCTCTACCTACCATATACCTGAGAGTAGAGTATCCTCTTTAGATCGGAAGCCTAGGAGTATGGAGTGTTGCCCACCAACCAACTCATTACCTTCCTTCTTTGTCTTAGAAACACCAGATGGATAGGCAATTAGTCAAGCACTTTTAGTAGCTCTTGCGGGCATTGTCTATTAGCTGATACCGAGAGGGTTGACCTTTAACTGCTTATATCATATTTTAGCTTATTGCCCTGGATAGATTGATTGATTCTCAACAACCAGAACTTATTAGATCAGATATCGAATGATTGGGTAGGGATCGACACTTAGAACATTTACTATGCTCCATATCCTTACAACATTGGATCGGATGGGACATATGGAAGGAAAGGATTCCCGATACAATTCACAGACTTGGAGTCAAACTTTTAGCAGATGTTGTTGGGTATTAACCACTATGACTTTCCGGGTGTACCGCTATATTGTTCTGACCAAACCTTTGTACATACAATTTAGGAATTAGCGGGAACCTGTTGGCTAGGAAGGAATAGAACTATTTTGCCTTAACTTTATAGTTACTCACCTGAATGACCTAGACCTGCTTCTCATTATAACACTTACTTAATTCATCTCCTAGAACTATTATCTTGTTGGGCTGGGACAAGATCAAGATACTTGTTAGGGATTATAATGGCAACATCATTAGGAAGGATATGCTTACCTGAAGTTACATCATACCTGTTCTACCAGACCTTTCACTTGCTACTTTAACCCAATGAACAAAGATGATGGAGGGTTGCCCAGTGATGAAGCCAGGAATATGATGTTGGTTTTTATTCATATGAGATATGAGAGATATTCGATATATTATTACAATGATGAGTGTTTCATATATAGGGAACATAAGGTGGCCATCCATGAAAGGATGCGTCCCTTGAATAATCAATAACTATTTGTTATTATCATTTACTTATTATATAATATATATAATAATCAATAATATTTATATTATAAATTATTGTCTTTAGAGAATGTCTTCCCGATGTTGTCTAAACATAAACACTCCCTCTCAACAAGGGAGACATTCTGCAACATGCCACTCTTGTCTTTGAAGTATACAAACTTCACCCTAGACTCATGACACTTGTCTGTCAGTCTTGGGAGACATCTCTCTCCCACCTGAACCGAGGAGAAACTCCTTCGATGACTATCCCTCTGAGCAAATTAACTCTCTCTAAGATTAGGCTCATTTGGGTTCGCATGTAATAGCATAACATCTTGAGTCTTTATCATTCCTTGTCAAATCACCATTTCTAGGATGAAGACCACACCAGGATCTTTCACCACAAGCACACACCTATAAGTGAATGTCGGCTTGATGCCAACTGACACGTGGAAAATACTTCAAGCACCCTGAGTCCATATTATTCCTTGTCATGATCAAGGAAGGACTACGTCTGGGCCCATTTATCACAAGTGCACCTTTGTGATAAATGTATCCTATATCCCTTGGTCTCCAGCCTAATGTAGGATAAGTTTTGCCCGATGTTGAAACATTAACACTCCCTCTTAGCTAGGGAGGTAACTTCCCATAGTAGTACACAACTATTGTCCAGAGACACACAGTCTCCACCAATGGTACAAAACCACCATAGTAGTAAAATATTTGTCACACATGGCACTCCCATTTGGACTTCTAGAGGCTACTCCCTCTAGGAACACTTAGGATCAACTCCCCATAGTGTGAGACATCAAGGGTCAACACCTTTGACATGTCCTCATGTTCTCTCCACATGGGACGATGGGCTATAATCTCAAATGTACTTATTCCTTATCGAATAAGTGTTCCACTTATCCCTTCTCAAATAAGTGTCCTCACATATCAACTGAACTCAATTCATAGAGGAGTATAATCTGGAGAAAGTTTGTCACACATGGAACTCCATGTGGACTTATAAAGGATACACCCTCTAGAAACATTAGGGTCCTCATGGGACATGTCCTCATGTGCTCTCCACAAGGGAAGTTGGGTTATAAGCCCAACCGCACTCATCCCTTCTCGGATAAGTGTTCTCACAGATAAAATCAACTCAATTCATAGAGGAGTACGATCTGGAGAAAGTTTTTCACACATGGCACTCCATGTGGACTTCTAAAGGACACACCCTCTAGAAACACTAGGGTCCTGATGGGACGTTTCCTCATGTGCTCTCCCCCAAGGGACGTTAGTTTATAAGCCCAACCGCACTTATCCATTCTTGAATAAGTTTTATCATAGATCAACCCAACTCAATTCATAGAGGAGTACGATCTGAAGAAAGTTTGTTGCACATGGCAATCCACGTGGACTTCTACAGGCTACACCCTCTAGAAACACTAGGGCCAACTCCCATAGTGTGTGACGTCAAGGGTCAACTCCCTTGACATATCCTCATGTGCTCTCCACATGGGATGTTGGGTTAGAAGCCCAACCACAACTATCCCTTCTCAGATAAGTTCCCCACTTATCCCTTCTCGGATAAGTTCCCCACTTATCCCTTCTCAGTTAAGTGTCATCACAGATCAATTCAACTCAATCAAAGAGTAGTATGATCTGGAGAATTTCTCAGGAAGCTATAAACATCAACACTCCCTTTCAGCGAGGGAGGCATTGTCTGCCACACCAAGTCTTTTCACGAAAGTACTCGAACTTTGTCTTAGTAAGGAGTTTGGTAAGAACATCAAAAACCTACACATCTATAGGAAGGTGTTGCACCAATATGGCCTTCCTTTGCACCATGTCTCGGATGTAATGGTACTTGATCTCAATGTGTTTCGATTTGTCATGAAACACCAAATTATTAGAGATCTTTACACAACTTTGGTTACCATAATGAATAATGGTAGAATCCAACAAATGTTCGGATAGATCTGCAAGGAGCTTGTGAAGCCACACTGCTTCACGGACTATCATACTTAATGCAATTTACTCTGCTTATGTTGTGCTCAATGCCACAAAACTTCATTTCCTGCTACACCAGGAAACCATGGAAGATCGCAAAGTGAAGCAACACTTGAAAGTTCTCTTTCTGTCCACTACGCTCCCTGCCCAATCAGAGTCAATATATTCCTGCCATATCATATCAATACTGGAAGTATATCTCAGACCATGTCGAATTGTGCCTCGCAAGTATCTCAACACATGTTTCACAACAATCTAGTGTGTCTATCTCAAATGACTTATAAACTGGCTAAGTGCACTCACTGCATAGAAAATATTTGGTTTTGTGTTAACCAGATACAACAATTATCCAATCACCTGTCTGTACAGAGTCAGATCAATTTCGTCAAAAATTGGAAGAAGGCACACTTCGTTTATTTAGATTCTTCATCATTGGTATAGTCAGGAGCTTGAAGTTCAGTATCTCAAACTTCTTCAATATCTCAACTGTGTACTTCCCCTGACTCAGGAAGATCTCATCAATTCTCTCCCACAATGCTAGTCCCAAGAAGTAGTGAATCGTACCAAGGTGCCTCATCTCAAACTCAGAGGCCAATGCATACTTGCATTCAATAATAAATCTCTATGTACATGTGACGATTAAATCATCAATGTAGAGGACCAAAATCAGGGCCTTACCATTAACAATTTTGTAGTACAGGTTGGGATCAACAACACTTTTTCTGAAGCCCAAACTCATCAAGTGTCCATCAATCCTTGCATACCTAGATCGAGGTGCTTGCTTGAGTCCATACAAGGCCTTCTTCAACCTACACACATGAGACTCCTTCTCATGTATGACGAAACCACCTGGTTGCTCGATGTATATTTCTTCCTCAATCTCTCCATTGAGAAGGGTTGTCTTTACATCCATCTGATGTACTCTCTAACCCATGGAGGTTGCAGGGGAAATAATCATTCAGATAGAAGTGTATTGAGCAACAAGAGAAAATGTATCCTCATAATCTACTCCCTCCACCTGAGAGAATCATCTAGCAACAAATCCATTGAAACCCATGCACCCTTAGGTGTACCAAGTACCCAATCACAGATATGATCACATGGATAACTAACAGTAGAAAATGTAATTAGAGAGCTTAGGTGCCTTGAGGATTGTAGCACCATGTTGTTTTATAGTGGTGATAAATTCCCCATGCAACTAAGCATTATATGCAACAAGTTGTTTCATTGGTTTCTCTCTTGTTCCAGCTAGAATTGATGATGGATTGAATAACACCATCATCGACGGTCTTATGCCCAACCCTAATAGAAAATATCATAGAATGCTCGCATGCCACCACCATAATCAATTCAACAAACATCTTTGCATAGTCCCGGGCATCACCATTGGCGTGATTTTACATAAATTTCAACTACATCATGCATAGCCAACGCTATTTTAACAATAAGTCTTTCTTGTAGTCCCATGCAATTTATGTTTGGTGGCTTATGAAAATTCTCCAAGACTTCTCCTAAGACCGTGATCTGCATCTATTCTTCAAATATCACATGATTGAGTTGTGCACGTAATGTAGTAAATCGATAGCACATAGGCTTGGAGGTGTAGAGTTTGTTGTTGATTATGCCATTATGCTGGCATGTGGATATTTCATATATCCATGCTTTGACTATTCAGAAATTATGGTGAACGAATTTCATTAATGTGCGAAAAATCCTTCAATATGATCATATATTCCACTAGTAGTTATAATACTGTAGTAGGTGAGTAATACAGTGATCAAGCAATGACTGTCATAGAATGACAGTATATTCACTAAGAATGGCATTGGTGGTTCTGGATCCCATCCTAACCAATATTTTCTCGTACTCGTAGATACCCTCCAAGAACTGATCTAAGGCTCTGTTCGTATAACAGATTATTAGAGTTCGACCAGCATAATTCATTTGCAGCAATGCTCGGACAATAAGAAGCCCTAGATGACCCTATATGACTGCCAATTTCTTCGCAAATCCTTGATTAATTGCTACTACCTAGATTTCATCAACAGAATCACACAGATTCTTGCAAACTTGGCGCCAATCAACATTATACTCAACATATTTTGCCAATGAGAAGAACGATTGCAACTCTTCATCATTTATGCGGTGAGTAGGTCCAATCAGATGGGCGCTTATTCTATCTTACATACTATGGCGCTGATCTAATTGAAACCACAAACAAAACTTAGGCCCTCTTGGCAGCCATCAACGAGGCCTTCCAAGTTACTACGACTAAGAACACGATGCCTGATCTACACAATCTCGGGGGAATTGAGATTCATCTCGAAGGAGGAAATTATCGCATCAACAAACCTCTCTAGATGCCAGAAAGTGAGAGCCCCAATGTTGTGGTAATAGCATATCTGTTTTACCATAAGGTGTTCATATATAGGGAACATAAGGTGACCATCCATGAAAGGATGCATCCCTTGAATAATCAATAACTATTTGTTATTATCATTTACTTATTATATAATATATATAATAATCAATAATAATTATATTATAAATTATTATCTTTAGAGAATGTCTTCCCGATGTTGTCTAAACATCAACATATGAGGGAGGGTAGAGAGAATAAAAACTCCTTGATTCCAACAAACTCTTTACCCACCTACATGAACTAGAACTTTAGCCCTAGACCACAAACTTCAGGAATCTTAGAAGGTACAACAACTATTCACTTCTCTGGGATGGCATGGGCAATTATACTACCTTTACTTTAGTCCAAACCACTTACCCACCTAAAAAACTAGACCATCCTTATTGCACTTCCTTAATTAATGATACTTAGGAGGTACAACTAGAGAAAGAACTAGGATCGGATTAAACTACTGACTAGACCTTGACTTAACTGGGTAGTTCTTAGAAAACCTCTTGCTTTAACCAGGAATCTTCGGGGTGGGGATAAAGCACTAGGATATTGACTCTTATTTTACCTACCTTACCTTTTTTATTAACTTCTTAGTATCCCATATTACCTTTTATGGGTACCACTATGAGTCTATCGGTTGAATAATAGATAGGAATTTGAAGCTACTACCCTAGGAATAGACCTCAAATCTTATACTTACTACCTCTTCACCGAGCACCTTTTCACTCACCTACAGATCTTACCCCACTTACATAACCTATGCAACTAGGAAGGAATCATGAGTCATCTATGATATCTTTACCCTACGATGAACCCTTACTCTTTTCTTACATACAACTTACCCACCTAGAGAAGACCTAGACCTGTTTGAATTATACTACTTGAGTAATTCATCGCTTAGTGGTGGGGTACTGCTATTTACCTTGAGTACCTTTCACCTCCTATTATGGATGGTATAGTATAGCATTATCATTCCTCCATACGAAGTTGGGAAGCTCTGTTGGTTGGATCTGAGGATCGGAACTGCCCTATGAATTCACTAAAGCCAGAACTTCAGAGATAAAATGAATGCGGGTTGGCACTATTTATCTTGTTGGGCCGGGCGAATCCTAGAAGGATACTATTTATTAGGAATTCTTACAGCTTTGCTAAGACTTTTAGCTAGATCCTTACTGCATGAATGTTAGTTCCTGCTACCAACCACAGCGAGCGAAGTCAGTCTCTTAGAACTCAGTGAACAAAGTCTATTAGCGCAAGGACATAAATCCAAAATAAAGAGTCATTCTTTTCCTGCTCACTAGTAAATGTTATCCCTTTACCTTACCACAAAGGGTAATTTAAGACAACATGGGCATAAACCAAATTTTAGATCGATGGGTAACTATCGAATGTATATATGAATATTGAGTTTAAAGGAGCCAGATATCTATTGTGACTAGAAATTCTATTATTGCTTGTTCATACAGAGTTTGAACATGAGTTGGATCTCATCATGAATGTTCTTCAAAGCTACCTAGTCTTGCTGCCATTCCTAGAGTGATTGGGGGGAGTGAATGGCACGTGGGGGCCATAGCCCGATATCACTTCCTAGAACTAATTTCTTGATTTAAAATCACCTGGAGAGCGAGAAGAGACTATAGATCTTGCTTGTACACCTACTCAATAGAACGAAGAGCTAGCTGGAGCAATGAAATCCACCCAGAACAACCAACAGTTAGTTCCCTTTCGGGGATGCTTATTTTCACCTAGTGAGTACCGATGGTCAGAACCCACAAACTAACGAGTAGGGGGACACCTTCACACAACCAATGGATAGCGTGAAGATAGATTGGATTCAATTTGATAAGATTATATAACATGTGTGAGAAATTGTCTTAAGAGCTAAAGATAGAGCCAGCCTGGAGAGCTTAAGATTGAAGAACCTGGGTTGTTTTCCTGCAAGAAAATCATCACGAAATAAAGGAGTGAATAATCTCATTAGTAATGACAATCTCAAATCCTCAAATGAGTGAGGGGAATAAGACATGAGAATACGTGAGCAACTAGTTATTATGAGCCACACGTTCCAAATTTTTCTATTGTCATCGCTTATTACAGTTACTCTAAGCCAATTCGCTTTCTTGTTCGTCGTAAGTGCTCATTCAGGCATTGTAAGTTTCAACAAGGTTGGAGATTTGGTGGTTTTCTCAACTACACAACTCATTGGCTTAGTGTTATGCTTACATTGAGAAGCAAAGATTAGTCATATAGTCCAACGAATAGTATCCTTTGACAATAGTTGTCATGTTGTGGCTTCCTGTATCGAACCACCATCTGATGCTACAAACAATCACATGGAACAAGTAATATCAAACCATAATTTCCCAATTCCACATGTAGAATCCAATGAAGACTATAATTTGAAGTCATCCTATTGATTTTAGATAGAAAAGTGTCTCTTGTGAGAGAAGATTTACAAGTGTTGTTTGTGTAATTAATGACCAAGTTTTGTGGAGGTCAAGTTTTGTTTTAAAAGAAAGACCAGGTTTTGTATGGAGGAGTTTTCTCGATTATAAGTGAATGTTTTTTTTTAAGTTATAAGGGTGCTAAAGGGTGTTTGTCATGGTGTT
>ML792746.1:147761-179956 GCA_009831015.1 Picea engelmannii
TTGTATAAGAATAACCTCTTATGATAGAATTGCTAGATAGCTTCAATAACCTTTAATGCCAATTGGGACCAAAGCATAATAGGAATTGGACACCATTTAGAGCTATCCATGTGAGATCTTCATGACTCCTTAAGTTGATCAAACACTAAAGAAAACCTCCTTAAAATGAAGCTCTAGCTTAAAAGAAAGACAGGATTAAACACCAAAACTCTTGGTTTTAATCAATGATGTTTTATTTCCAATTTGAAATAATTGCGCACGTGGTATAGGAAGGTATACATAGTATACTTGCACTTGTTTTCGAAAAACTTGTATAGCTTGTCAATCAAGAATCTTTCGAAAGGCCAATGCTCTTATTAGTTCTCAATGTAGTCTTTTTCTTTTGCTTGTTTGGTTCCATGGTTTTTGATGGAGGGTAGAATATTAATGTTAGGCTTAGATAGCATAAAATATTCAATATTATGTAGGATATTTGGAATCCTTAGGGTTTAGCTAAGGAACATGAAATTTTGCAGGAACAAGAAATTTCGTAGCAACACAAATCTTGTAGCGAGCATTAGATGATTTAAAAAAATGGAAATAACAACTTTTAAAAACATGATTCATAGTTGGATGACTTTTGCATGGGACGAAACTGACTCCCATTCTTAAAACTAATGATTTCTTACCATTATGGAGATCAAGCAATTTTGCAGCGATTTGACAATTTGGCGATGCGAAATGATAAGATCATTTGCAACGAGCTTTAAACTCAATGGTTTCAATTTAGAAAGGTACAATTTTGACTTAAAGGCCTAAGTAAACCTTGAACAAGACTCTTTGAACTAACATTTTTTATGTGCTAACAGGGTCTATCATATATTGTTTTGTTCGCAAAGTTCATTTTGTAAAAGTAGATATTTAAACTTGTCTACATAATTATTATGTAAAAGTAGTTATACATTCTAAACTTCTATTCAGCTTAATAAGTTATAGTCAAAGTTATTCTAAACATTATTTCTATTAAGAAAGGCTTTGCATTGTCTTACATGAGTTGAAAAGGGTCCTTATTCATGTAGCTCGTTCCATGAACTTGATCGAAACTTTTCAACAACTCTTGTGGTTGGTCGGAGCTTTACATTCAAATTATTTATAGCACTGTGTAATGTATTATGCCAATGATAAGATATCACACATTTGTTCTTCATACTTCTCTCAAACTTTTCTATTACCTTTCGATAAATTTAAAACATTGTACTTGTCTATTAAGTTTCGACAAAATTTCTCATAAAATTAGAAGTTACATTTTATTATTATCCATACAAAATAATCTAAAGCACTCTCTTAACAACAAATTTCGTGCGAGAGTGAGGTATTAGTAGAAAAATAGTATCTATATACTATTATTCAATGTTGCTCTCAAATAACGTTGTTCAAAGCTTTGACGTCTTTCTCATATACCCAAGTATAAAAGTTACCATGTTGAAGATAATTTTCAAATAGTTGTTAACATGGAATTGCAAGTAGTTTTATTCCAAAAATAGATATACCCAATTGTAAGATTTCAAATTAGAAATTATGTTGTGTAAGGCCTCAATTAAGAACATGGTCTCTAATAGAATAATGGTCCTCACTGTATTTGAACTAGTGAATTATACCTAGATTTTCTAAAAGGATTGACTACAAAGATTAATAGGAGTCATTATGATTCGCATGCAATTATGACGTTGAGCTGAAAGTGAATATTTGTTGCTATATATTTAAGTATGTAAATTACTAACATATTGAGCCACTAGCACGCTCGATACCTCAAGAACCCACTTCTTGAATTGATTTCAAATTTCTGATACTAATTAGTTAACAAAGAGACATGAAGTAACACATAAAATATGCAAGATTGATGTTAAACCATAAAAGAAAAGAACCATACATCATGCACAATAAATAACCTACAAGTAGACACATTTTTACGTTGATAGGCATCCTCCTTATTGGAATCGATGATTTAATCAATCTTTTAATCACAAATTCCAATATTATGGCCAACAATTAAAGATGATGGCATAATCTTCGTCTTACACTCAAATCAATGAATGAGATTTAATCTCCATCACTTTGTTTCATTTATAAATGCATCCATTAACCAGGGATGATTTTAGGGGCTAAATTTCGCTCATGGGCTAATTTTCCATGGTTTTTCCCAAAAAACGATTCGCTATTCTAAAAATGATTCACCCAAATTCTAAAGGACAAAATTATTTAACCTTAAAAATCGCCAAAATTTTAGATAAACTATATAAAATCCTTAGAAATTTGAAAATTTTCACAAAATTTTCGTCAAACATTTATAGTTGGGATATGAAGGATTAGTAAGATTCGCCAAGGTTTCTACATTTTAAAATAAATTTCCATCCTTAAAATCATCCTTGCCATTAACTAGTTTATTTTTTCACATTTACTAATTCATGTTAAGGAATTATTGCATCCATTAACTGGTTTACATTTGCACATTTGATTGCCACGTTTAGGTGATTAACAAAGATTAATATGTATGTAACATTTTATTTCCATGTTTGGCTAACATGTGGCTCATCCAAAACAACTCAGGAGGTGTGCGCTTCCTGCACAACCTTCTCCAAATTGTGGAAATTTCATGCTATTTCATCCCCTTTTGATTTTTCCTGTGAATCTTTCTTTGTTATCGCCTTTAACATCTTGGTTGTGATTTGTTCGTTCAGTGACTCTTCACTCTATGTATGATCTTGTTCCATCCTTGTCTTTTCTACCTCTAATTTTGCAATTATCTACACTGCTTGCTACTAGAGTGGCTCCAATTGAGCCTTCCTTGCCTGTTTATTTATCTGCACAGTCTTTAATTCCGTATGTAGGTTCTTCATCTCCTCCATGCCTTTCAACCTTTCAATGATGATCATTTCGTTCTATCATTTCCTCAAATAATGCATTGCAACATTGAATTGTCCTTATTTTTTATCCAATTGTTGGACCTTCTCATCTTTCTCAAGACTAGTCCATATTTGCGCAGTCTTGTCAAAGAGTCTTGTTGTTCTCTCTCCGTTCTGACCTCAAGAAGGGTTGTAGGTGTAATTTTTTCCTTTAGTTCCTCTATCTCCTACTGGTACCCCTCAATTTTCTGCACAATGATCTATATAATATCTTCTGCACTACTCTCTGCTTCCTTCATGCTATCCATAATCGTTTTGAAGATTTCTTGCATTTTATTTTCTATGTTATCCATGCATTGCTTCTATTCTCGCTTCTCCATATGGATTTTCTCAGTTTTCAGCTATAGTATTTCCTTAACATCCTCGGCGACTTCCAGTTATATCAAATCATCCCTGGACCGTGACTATACCTCCTATGTGAAGATGAATTGCAATCTATATAGTGTTTTAGTTCATATTTTTTCTAAAACCAACTCCATTTGTTCCAAGTATTTCAGTGGCTTCTACGTTATTTCCTCCTCTATCTGTAGCTTGTCCTATGTAATGATGAAATTAGGATTGTCCTGCATTATGATTTTTATTTTTTCTTCATCATCGTGCAGGGTTCTATTGTCTTCCTCTGTCGGTCATTGCATTGGTCCCTTTCTTTTATCCTGTGTATGTGTTGCTTGTAGCCATTACAGGGCCTGTTTAACCTCCATAAATTCTTTCATGATTCTTTCCCTTTGGTTCTAGGCATCCTCATATTCTTCAACCACATGTTCGTGAACTCTCTCTATGACCAACTCTACATAATCCTTGGTAATTGTGTGTTCTGGGATGTCCTTATATGCCTTGGCTTTGTTGCACAACCCCCCTATTTGTATGATCGACCTTTTGGGTGGACTTGCATATTTTGGGACTGTCATCATTGGATTTTATTGTTATGGTGTGTCACCCACTTCTTGTTATTCTTGCATGGGGACATTTTCCTTCTTCCCTGCCTGTCCGTTCATATTTAGTGCGTTGTCATTTTTCTGTGTCGTTGGTTTAAGACCTGGATTATGCTTTGTAGGTAGTTTCTTTGTGGTTTCACTTCCTCCTATTTATTTAATTCCTTTCTCCATTGTTCTTATGTCTCGTGTAGATGTCTGGGATGGGCCTGCCTCAAATTCCTTTTCCATAGGTATCTCTTTGGTTATAACTGGGAGTTTCCAGTCATCCTCCAAGTTCTTCATCGCCCAATCTACTAATTTTGCATTGACACAGTATCGAAGTTGCAGTCACTCTTTCTTTGGATCCCTACATGCTTGGATCCACATATTATGTCTTGTGGCCTTGAACTTGACTATCCCTTGATACATATCAACTACCTCCGGAGTTGTCCTCCATCTACAAGCTATCTTCTCCTTCATTTCACTCAGGTACGTTGCGAAGGTACTAGTATTCCCGCTTCTTTGTTTAGGGTCTGAAGTGCTCCCTAAGGACGTATATTGTGTTTAGAAAACATTTCGCACTCTTTCACATAAGTGATAATAGGTAGGTTCCCCCCATCGTATCAACACTATCAGCACTATCAACCACAAGTTGTGGAATTTGGTCCCTAATTCCTAGGCATCTTTGCATTCATCCAGGAACATATTCAAAAAGTAATGAGCCCATATTAACATCGTTCTTTTTGTGTGTCATGCTTCTGCTACTACGACTCCTACAGGGACCTCCTCCTTCTGACATTTATGAAGGATTTTGCATGCCATTAATTTTTTTCCATCTTGGTGGTTGGGTCATTGATCCTCTTAATGATTATTCCATGAGACCCTCTTTTTGTCCCATAGGTATTTTTCATTTCCTCTACGAGAACCTTCTCCTTTGTTTTATCGTCCATGTACTGTGTGGCCTTCTCTCCATCTGATGGTAGTCCTATGATGAATGAAATTAATTCCACATCAATATACATCGGCCTGTTGATACACAAAGATCCCCAATGGAGAACTGCGAGTAAATTGTTGATGCAATTGTTGACATATTTCCCTCTACTGAAGTGGGGAATCTAAATAAAATGGATTATCTCAGTGTTGAATAGTCTATCCATTTCTTTGGATTCAACACTGGATCTCCTAATGGCACTATGCCCAAGATTTCCATGTAAACCTGTTGCATGAATTATGGGAATTGTCCAATGTCAGGCACATCATGGTGTGCGTATTTTAGTTTATATATGTATTCCATCAATCCTACAGTGGCCTGCACCCCCTCTGGAATGTGTGATAATACTATGGATACCTCAATACTATTGTGTACGGATCTTTGAATGGGTTGTTTTCCTTTGATCTTTGTGGGCATGTTGGATGGCCCAATATCTTCTTCCCCTTATTCTATGCCATAGTGAATCTATCCTGTTATATATTCAATTTGTACCTCTTTTTTTTGTGCAGACCCTACCATTGGTTGTGACCTTGTCCCCTCAGATATTTTTCTCTCACTATCAATTCGATTGGGTTGGTGGGCTACTTCGAGTAGTCTCCCGGTGTCTCTTGCATAGTGTCTCGGTTGTTGAAAATTATTGCATACTATTTTCCCTCTACCTCATCCAAATCCTCCTCTTCCCCATCCTGCACCTCTCAATCTTCATGTATCTCTGCATGGTGCATTATATTGGGGTATATGGTTATATTGTGCATTATTATACTACACTTGTGCATTGTTTTACTATTGTTGTGCGGGATTGAATTGTGGTTTCACATTATTGAACTATGGTGCATATTTCCCTATTATCATCTCTACTTGCACCCTATAGGTGTTTGAAGTTCTCTCTCTCATCATTTCTAGCATTCTACAATCCTCTCATCATGACCCATTGATTTACAAATATTGCAGTAAGAAATTTTTGGCACTGTCTTATACTTCTGCATCATGGGGAAATGATATGGATCATGCCCATGTGTCTTACAAATGTCACACCATGTCCCTCATGTAGCCAAGGGGTTTGGCACCCCTACTACTAAGTACTACACAAATATTGGAAATTCATTCTTATGGTGTCCTTATATCCTTCATAACGTGCACCAAAAAACTTATCTCTTCTCCTTCCCCGTATTCTGGTTCAACTGAAATATCATGTTTTTTAGATCCTCTTTCAACTCTTCTATCATTGGATACATTTGTTGATACTGGTTTTCTTCTAGCTCCAGGGATTCTTGCAGATCCTCTTCTTGAGTTTTAAACTTCTATTGGCTCAAAGGATACTTCAAGTGTGGTAATAGTGAGTTCACAAATAACTACCTATGTTTCATGTTAGTAATATAGTACTTCAACTTACCTTTTAGACGTTTAAACCTTTCAACAAACTCCTAAATAGACTCACCTAGTTTCTTCCTGATTTTAATCATTTAGTTCATATGCTGGTCTTGTGAAATTGGCTTCTTAAATTCATTTACCAACAACATTTTTACCTCCACGATAGTCTTTGGTGCTCCTTTTTTACTATTTACATCAAGGCTCATGTACTAGTCCAGTGCATGATCTTCGAATGTTTTATCCAACTGTGCAACTTTTTCATCCTCATTTGTGACCTAATTTTTGTCCTAGATATTTTCACAAATGAATAAATTCTTCTGAGGGTCCTATGATGCCTCACCACAAAACTCTGGTAATCTAATAGTGGGATCTACTCCCGTCATTTTGAAACGTGTTGAACTATCGCTTATGTGCGGTGTAGATAGTTGAATGCTACTTCCTGAACTTCTACCCCCATTTTATTTTACACAATTGGAATCCTGACTTGTTGCACCTCTTCTACTAAAAATTGGTTTCCTAAAATCTTGTGTTCCTTTCGGTGTATTAGTCACACATGAGGTTGTAGGTTCCACACTAACTCTGATCTGGACTGGAGTTATGCCTTCTATTTCTATCCCTATAGCTCTTTTCTTCCTTTCATATCTTGAACACATGATTTCCTCAATCTGTTCCACTTCTCGAATATCCTTTACTTCTTCTTCATCGCTTGTCAAACCCTCTCTGTCGGCTATGAACCTCTTTTTATTATTTATCTTATACTGGTAAGGTCTACCGCTACACGTCATTCTATCTTTTTCCATTATATTCTTTATATGGTACGCTTCCATCATGATCAGGTACATGGCCTCCTTCTTCTTCCCCTTATCCATATCCCTCCCCATATCTTAGACTCATGTTAGTGCTTCCCCCCTTCCCCCATGTGCACAGAGAAGTTTAGTTGTATGATTATATGGTCACGACGCCTTTGTCATATAATAAAATATTGATGGAAGTATATAGTGATGTTATGTACCTACCTCAATATACCTTAATAAAATCATTCTCTGCAACAGTGTACGACTTCGCAGTATCAACTGTAAATTCATTGATAATTTTGGATTATTGAGAGGGGGGGGGTGAATCGATAATAACGTAATTATAATCCTTTTTCTCTAAATAATCCAAGTGTTATATCAATGTAGAATTATTATCCAATAATGAGCAATAAGAAATGAACAATCACACACATACACAGTACACTAGTGTTTTACGTGGAAACCCAAATCGAGAGAAAACCACAGAATGATTTATCTTATATGTCTTGAAGAATTACATTCATTGGAAGAACCAACTTCCTTTGTTTTTCGGTTGAAACTGGAAGGAGGCTCCAACCCCCTAGTTTCTCAGGCTACAACTCGATGGAAGCTCCAACTCCCCAATTCTATGGATAGAACCAGAAGGAGGCTACAACCCCCTATGTTCTTCGGCTACATTCAGAAGGTGGCTACAACCACCTGTCCTTGCCTCATCCAACCGTCCTGAAGTAGAAGTAGAATTATCAAACCACTTTCACACTATCACTGTGAGATATACCGATGTACCAATAAAATTGAACCATGCATCAACCATTCATCAACCTGTATCTCAACCTATATTCAACCTATACCATAAATAAGTGCATCAACCATGCACCAACCTTAGAAAGAATCATCAAAAGAATTTATCCTTCCTTGAATTTCGGCCTTCTTTTCTTCACTTTTCTTAGAAATTCAGCTTAGATATACTTTGGTTACCTTAGAAACCTACAGGTATTCAATATTCTCAAGTGTGTATTAAATGAGAGAGCTTTGCCTCTTTTTTATACTCTCCAAGTAGCTTCTTTAAAAACATCTTCTAGGTCGCTTTGCCCACTTTCCTTATTTTAGGGTTAACCCACTTCTTATTTCTCCATTAAATTTATTATTGAATTAATTTATTTTGTATTCACTTCGAATTATAGTAAACACATCACTTAACTTTATTATTTACCTTTTAAAAATTCTTAAACCACTTTGACTACTTTGACCTTTTGGGGCTTCTAGTTGACATATGAGGGTCCTCCAACTTCGTAAAGCCATAACTCTCAAACCATGAGGAGTTATGTGACTTTCCACATACCACCAGAAATGGAATGAAATGAACTATCCATATAGAATAGTATTACCTGAAAATATATCAAAACTCATACCATTATCCATCAAACAAAATTGAGTCCATTACCCAAACCTAGGTTCTCCAACTTCTCATGGCCATAACTCTCTAACCGTGAGGAGTTATGTGACGTTCCACATACCACCGGAAATGGCATGACAAGCACTATCCATATAGGATAGTTTCACTAAAAAATTCCCTGGCGTTCATCTCATTATTCCAAAAATAAGCATGGGTTCTCTAACCATAATTCTAGGATAACTCAATCCCCAAAGAGTCTTCTTGTGAGGGATTTAACCATAAGGGGACCACTTTGGAGTTAATCCATTTCTACTTATTATAAACCATGACAAGACAATAATGATTCATCTTTATATCAAACAATATTGGGTCCATTACCCAAACTTTGTGCTACGGGGATTTCTTCAAGGGTTGACATCAATGACAACCAACCTTAATCAATAATCTCCCCCTTTGGAATTGATGGAAACACTCTGATGCAATACCGAAATCATATCACTCATGCTCCCCCTGGAAACATGCCTATGTCCTCTTCCTCTAGCCTCTGCATATGATAAATATCTCCCCCTTTGTGATCAATGGAAAAAGGTATCTTTCAATCTGGGGTTGCTCCCCCTGACTGAACTATCCTCTTATGGTGGTTCCTCATGTAAATATAAGACATATAAGATAATAATTCAAAAAACATTCATTTTGGAGTAGAAATAACTCCAAGTCTCTAGTGAATATATTCAAAGTATTCCCATGGAAGTGGTTTTGTGAAGACGTCTGCCACTTTTTCTTTTTTTCCCACATACTCAACTCTGATGTTCCTTTCTGCAACCTTCTCCCGTAGAAAGTGATACTTTATTGGAATGTGCTTCGTCTTTGAGTGCATCCTGGGTTCTTCGAGATACTGATGGCACTTGTATTATCACAATAGATTGGAATGGGTTCATCATACTCAACCTGTATATCTGTCAGATTTTATTTCATCTAAAGAACCTGTGTACAACATGATGTTGTTGCAATATAATTTGCCTCAGCTGTAGATAAAGATATTGATGATTGTTTCTTGCTTAGCCATGATACTAAACATTCACCCAAGTAGAACGATGCTCCACTGGTGCTTCATCGATTATCAATACAACCTGCCCAATCTGCATCTGTGTAGGCAATAAGTGATAGATCCTTTCCTTTTGGATACCATAATTCAATCTCTTATGTTCCTTTGAGATATCTGAAAATCCTCTTCACTGCTAACACATGTGACTCCTGTTGTTCCTGAGTCTGTACTTAAGGATTAAAAGTATAGTGTCAAGGCATCTGAAAGTATATTAAAGATTTATAAAAAGATTACGCTAACCTTTGGTATAGGAAACTAATGAGGATTTCTACGTTCTCGTTGTCTAGCTTCCAACTGTTCCTGAGTATTAATATCTTGTTCAATGGATGCCCATGAACGTTCAAGTTCTTCCCGGGTGTTAGAAGTTTTAAGGATTGTGTCAAAAATATTTAAAGCAATATCTGTTTGATTAGATAGTTTGGGTTCAATATTAGGTTGAGTTGCTGCAGGGACAGTCATTTAGGAACAATACCAATAAGAAATGATTTAAAGAGATATTTTAACACTGTTTCAATTTGGTCAAAATAAAGAGAAATTTTTGCTTTAAGAATAAAATAGGAATGCAAACTGAAGGCCCTTTCCCGTAACTGTATTATTTTAGTAAAAAGATGTGGGGTGAGAGAAAAACATTTAGCTGTAGATATTGTAAGGTTCCTATCAATAGAAAACTCACACATACACGGAAGAAGAAATTAGTATAGAAATAATTGACATAGTGTAAATAAATATATAATTTTGTAAATGCAAATTGGTCTTACACCCGCTGATAGTCGGTGCAGAGGAAAGACAATAACCAATTACAGAAATATGAAATCCCTTCGCTATAGTAGTGGTCGTACTAAAGTATAGCGATACACATCAATTATGAAAAGTGGAATGAAATGAAACATGAAACATAAAGAAAACAAACTTGTAACACAGTCGGGACGGAATCGGGAATCTTCAAATTTGCTTGTATTAACTTCCCAAATGAAAAAACTCTATTACAATTAATACCAAAAAGGTCCAACCCTTTCTTGTTCCTTTTGTGATCTATTTATACAAATTTGCAGATCAGTTTAGAAACTCAACGGTTTCATAAATTCAGTTACAACCGAGAGGAGCAAACTCACTCCATCTCTCCAACTCTATTTTCAAAAGGTGCCAGGTGCTTGTATTTGCATGGATTCGGTGCATATGATACATTTGTCCACAAACTGGGATACAAGCTGCGAAGGTTCCACTTGACAGCTGGCCTCAGAAAAATAGCATTCTCAGGCTAACTATGGAAGCTTATCACCCATTTGTGCATTAATGATGTCAAGGGCACTGAGTTGTGTGCTAGGTTGAATTAAGTGTTTGTCAACTTGAGCCATGTCCACCCTATCCATCTTAGAGATATCCTCCGAATCTCTCTCATTCTTCTCCTTCAGATTGAGGGAAATATGATCTACATTTATTTGCCTTAACGTCTCTGAGTCACCTCCACTCTCCATCCCTAACAACTCGCCATCTATAGCATTGAAGGCTTCTTCTAATGAATTGGTTAATTTCTGGGCCTGTTCCTTGCTTAAGGTAATATTATGTTTCGAATCCTTTAACAAAATATTACCTCTAGTTTGTTCAGCGATGGTGAGTCCGGGAGAACCTGCTGAAAATCTGTTGTTACTAGCTATCACTGGCTCTTGAAAGGCGACTCGAGCAGCCTCTGTGTTCCTTTCTCTGATAGTCAGATTCTCATAAATCCGATGCATCAACAGGCAGTCTTCTCGAATCACTCCCACTTTGTCTAGCAGACTTTCTTGTACAGAAGAGATCCTGCTCCGAATATCGATCGCTCGGGATTTAAACACCTCGATGTCGATCGACCTGCTTTCGGTGACCTCTAACTGAGCCTGCAGCTCTATGATCATACTCCTTTGCTGACCTGACTGTATCCGACCATCTCGAATCACTGAATGTGCTTGTTCCAACTTGGTTTTGAGGACTTCTATTTCCTTTTTATCAGCCAGTCGGGCCAGTTCTATTTCCCCACTCGCCTGACTCTTAGCGCTTTCTGCGGCCGAAGCTACTCTGGCTTCAAGAGTCTTGATCGAGCGATTTTTTCTTTTGAGCTGACTTTTTAACATCCTAACCGAGAATTGATTCACCGACGCATACACTCCTAGTGTTCCTGCGATCTCTGTGGCGAATTCATCATTCTTTTTGTTCTTTCCATTGGTCATTACTTTGAATTTTTTAGCAGTTGATGCTTCATCCTGGTAGAACTCCCTTTTCACAACCGATTTTCTCTTTTTGTCAAAGAAGAACTCATTTGGAGGAAGTTCCTCTGCTTTTATAGGCCTTAGTTCTTCACCGAAAATCCATCCTTCTTCTATATTTCCTTGCGTTGACTACAAGGGAGTGACAAAAGTGATGGGTTCCCTGATCTGCTTCGCTGCCTTTCCTGGTGTGACGACTGAGTCCTGCTCCTTTGGAGGATCAAAGGTCTTAGTCTTAGTTTCTGGATTCTAGGTTTCTGGCGGGTCTGTGTTTTTTACTTCCACCTTTGAACTCTGTTCCTTGGGTGGGTTCGTAGTCTCTTTTTCTGCTTCAGGATTCTTCCCATGCTCCCCTTCCTGCTGTTTTTCAGGGTTAGAAATTTGACTCTCAGAACTTTCAACATCCTTCTTTTTATCCTTGGAAATACCCAAACCTCCCAGCACAACGGGGAGACATCTTCGTCTATGCTCCTAAAATTTTAAAACAGAGGCCATGTCTTCGAGTGCTAAAGATTGGATTCGAACTAGCACTTCCCCATAAGACCTCGCCCCTCGGAAAATATCATGCAAGGGTAAACACTCGTGTTCAACTTCTTCAACCCACAATTTTCCAAATGGTTACTTACAATTTTCTGAGGATCATTCTTTTTATACTCAATAGAGACCAAACTCAAGTCTTCCAAGGTTGCAGACTCGACTTTGGCATGCCCGAAATCCAATAACGAATAAGAATTTAGCTGAACAGGGAAAAACGACCATACCTTCTTCGAAGATGCTTTGAGCTCTTTACTCACCCCACCAATCACTATTTGTCGGGCGATCTCGTGACATGCCAGCTTGTCGGGGATGAACAGTGGTAGCGCAAGCGGGGAAATAGTAGCTTCGAACACTCTGAAATAGGAAAACTCTGCTTCTACGTACCAGTCCGCTATACCACTCAGATTTGCTGCAATACTCTTCGAGATACGAGGTGGCGAACGACCAAAAATGGTGATGTGCAGGGGCACCATCACCCAGTTGAAAATTTCTTAAATAAATTTGTTTGCTTTATTTTCCCACAGTTTGTCGTGATATTCATGTACCATTTTTTCTCGGGCAGGATTCAAATCCCAACTCATCAAAGGGAATGGTGTTAAGGAACATATCGCATCCATGATATATGCAGACATGAAAAATGAGGATGGTCTCCCGGCTGCCTTTTGCTCCCGATACTCTGTAACCCTGTTGAACAAACTGTCCGAGAGTATCTTTGCCCAATTAAATGAGCAACCTTTTTCTACCCGAAAGATGAGACGTACCCACGCAATGTAAAAATGCGAGGTATCTTCCTTTCCAAATAGTCTGCATGTCATCATTGCCACATACATATACCATGGCTCCAGCGAAGCAATTGAATAAATACCCTGGTCATTTGCCCTGAATTTCGCGGAGCGTGAAACCCAATCTTTTATCAAACCGGGCATGGTTTTGTCATATTCAGTGCATTCCTTCTTTTTGAATTCCTCCAGGAATTCAGCATCATATGTGTATTCAGATGTTGTTGGGAGCTTATACATGGTTTGGATATGCTCTAGTCTAAAAGTCCCAACAGTGGCCCGTTGGTCGTTTATAATAGTTCTAGTGGGTAGGTCTATATGATCCAACGCCCATCAGATCATGTCATAATATGGGAGCAACCGTGGTCTGGTTGCAATCCGGTGCATTCTAGACTGAACAACTATCTTGTATTTAGTGTTCAGGTCGTCCTATTCGTTATCATTGTCATCGAAGTCTGAATAATTCACCAACTCCGATTGAAGAATATCTGAAACAAATGACCAGCTAGGTACTGAACCGCCACTCCGATGTGAAGTATCGGAGACATTGTCTGAGCCCTGCGCTGCAATCTTGACGTTCTCTTTTGCATCTTTCCTTGGAGCTATGGCTGAAGCTTGCGTTTTCTCTCTTCTGCGATAGACCTGTATATACATGCAGAAATTAGTTCGCTCGGAGAAAGGTGAGCTCTGTGTGCTTGTGAAAAATGTTTAATATAAAATGAAACTCCCGTATATATTTGAAAACTCTGTACTATTCGAAATAAGTCTGTCAAATCGCAATTAGAAACAAATTTATTGCGTAAATCCGATCTTATTTATTCATGGATTCACCCTAATTCTTCATTAATGTCATCAATGTTTGGTGCTCTGAATGTCATTCGGAGTATGGAGAGTAAAAAGATACCTTGGGAAATGTGCAAACCTCGATGCGCGGGACATATTTCTCATTATTTTAAATTTTCAAATCTCAGCAACGTAAATAATTTTCTCGCCGTTCGCTGCATCGTGAATTACCTGTTTACATTTTGACTCTTCAACTCGCGAGACTGCGAGTGCTGATTTTAGCTTAATTAACAGTAACCATGATTTGGCGCATCCTTAATTATATAATTAATTTATTCTCCATATCGCGACTCGGAACTTCGAAGACAATTTTTTGGGAGAATGATATGCCGAGTCGCGATATCGCGATTTGGCGATAATTAAGGCTCAAATTATGAGAAGAAAATCTTAGATTAGGCGACTAATTAATCTTTCTATAATTACGTCGCAACCTCATGAGTCAGGTTTTAGACACGTTAAATTTATGAAGGAAAATACCGAGTGGCGAAGTGCCGAGAACCAAATTTAACCATGGTTAGTTTTTTACCTTTAATCCCTGACCAAGGTTATCACAAAGTTATCGTGTTCTCGGCTATCGGGGCTGTAAAAACAAAAACTTGGGTTTGATGAATGCCGAGGCGCGAAACCTCGATGACATCTAATCACGGGTTAAAGGTTTTACCCTAGTTAATGTCTTGGGCGAAAATAAAAAATGAGTTCGCAGTTTCGCGACTCGGGACTTGTGAATTCAAAGATTAAAGTATCCGACATGCGATATTCTAAAATATAACAAAAGAGAAAACATACTTGCGGAAATGGATCTGTTTTGAAAGTGGAAAAGCATTGTCATCTAGGGGACAAGATTTCAG
Organism: Picea engelmannii; assembly: GCA_009831015.1. Taxonomy (NCBI): domain Eukaryota; kingdom Viridiplantae; phylum Streptophyta; class Pinopsida; order Pinales; family Pinaceae; genus Picea; species Picea engelmannii. Next base: position 162,522 of record ML792746.1, read on the forward strand.
AGTTTTAAAATCTCGGAAGGAAAAGTAAAATCAAATTTAGATTTCAAGCATCAAAAATTGAAAATTGTGCAAGGTAAAAACAAGGGCGGATCCAACATAGGCTCCAACTAGGGATCCCAACTTCCTATGAGATGGGAAGAATAGTATACCAGATGCCAATATTGGGTAAATGGAGTCAGAAGCTAAAATCAACAGAAAACATTTCAAGGAAAAAGATAGAAGGGAGGGAAAAATTCGTTTTGTACTTCAGAAATTTTTTCGAACTCAGATACTCTTTCCAAACACGGTTGAAGTCACTTTCACAACTTTCCATTTCTCACTAATAACTTTGGGGACGCTTTAAGACAGTCGAAACGACCCTAGGATATTCAACGGATCTTGCGATTTTCAGCTTGCATCAAAAGAATGATATTATATAATTTTAAATAGGGAAGTATCGTCGGAATTTGGGGTGATGATCAGGTTTTTAGAAAGCATTGGTTACCAGAGTAGATTGATACTTATGTATAACAGCCTTACAGATCGCTCAGACATTGCTTCACTTCCAACGAGCCTGTTCAGTACCCCAGTGAAGTTGTCTGACCCCTTTTTACTGAATTTCTTTTCACCACTTCGAAAAATATTTATGCGTTTAAAGGCTAAGACGAGGCCAATCATTTTTGAATTTCCTTTCATTGTCTTCCTGGACTAGGTGGGGGCAATCATTTCTGAATTTCCTTTCACCACCTGTCTTATAATTTACTTTTAAAACACGAAGATGGGAGCAATCAGTTTATATTAGGGCCGAGATCGGTGTAATATTTTGTATCAGAGGTCTGTCAACTCATTTTGATTACTCGGTATCAATCTTCCTTCGACCCTCACAAGACCTTTGTTCTTAGGGAGACAGGGGAAAATAATAAGAATTTAAGGGACATCCTATTCAAGCAAGCTTTGATTTTTTCGACGCTGTTGAAAAACCTAGGAAAGTTAGGATCGCTATAAACGTTCCTTAGCATTAGCAGAAGATCAAGTAGTTGTGAAAAACAAATTTCTTATTAAGATCTGCTTCGAAATCCCCGAGGTTTAAAAAAAAAACTTTTACACCTTCACAAGGACTCGAGAAGATAGTGACTCGCTAAAGTTAGGCCCGGAGATAGACAGAAAACAAGGCAGAAATTCAATGGCTTAATATACAATAGGTCACAATAGTTCGGGACTGGCTTTCGGAGATATTTGGGAACAAATATTTTGACTGATTGTTTTTAGGTTTAATGTATTCATTCAAATTAATTTATTTGAGGATTACGAAGCCAAAAATAATCCTATTATCTAACCTTTTATATTGCAATTTGAAAAATGTTACCTCATTCTTCTTAAACAGTCTTTCACGACCTATATTTTGAGAAAGTTTATTTTTTACTCTTTTATTGCATTTTCTTTGCACAATACTAAACTTATTTTTAGGTATCACCTGATTTATGTCGATCTATTCTCAACATCGACCTGCACCTTAATTTTTCTTCTATTTTCGTCTTTATCCGGACTCCTGTAAAAACAAAAACAAATCTTATTGGAAATGTGTTGAGAGTTTAGGAACAAAAACCAAAAATTAAAAGTAAATGTTTGAACGAAAATCTAAATATGTACAAAACATTCATAATGAAATTTATTTATTTACAAATTTATTTATTTATTTATTATTATTATTATTATTATTATTATTATTATTTTAACGGACGACTGTTATGTCATATAGTGCTTCAGATACTACCCGTTGACAGGGGCGCTGAGAACTTCTCCATCAATATTTTCCAGAAGAAAGGAATTTTTTCCTTCTGGAGCCGAGACCTTGAATGGTCCATACCAAAGGTGATCAAATTTTCCATGCTTAGCGACTTCTTCCATTCTCGTATCCCATCTTAACACTAAGTCACCTGGGAGGAATTCTCTGTCCTTTTCCTTGAGGTCGAACAATGCTTTCATATCGTCCTGATACTTCTGCATTTTCTCATCAACATCCACTCTATGCTGTTGAACCTCGATCAACTGGTTAATTCTCCTGGTTACATGATTTGGTTCTTCGTTCTCATCCTGCCATAATTTCATCACTGGCAACGCTAAGTTTATAGGAAGAACCGCCTCGGTCCCATAGACCATTTGAAACAGCGAAATGCCGATAGACCTTTTAGTGCTGATGCGGTTTTCCCACAACACGTATTTAAAATGCACATGCCAGGACCTTTTGTTTTAATCCAATACTTTTTTGATTACGTTTACTAGGCTCTTGTTACATGATTCGACCAGCCCGTTTCCCTGAGGGTAATAAGCAGTGGAATGGACGAGAACGATATTGTATTTTTGACAGAAGCTAATCATAGCCATGGACACTCGAATCTTGACAAGATGTTATCTTCCAAGAAGTTGATCACCACCAAATCTGTTGCCCTTTTGGTTGGAATGGCTTCCACCCACTTTTTAAAATAATATGTGGCTATTAAGATCCACTTATGTTGAGCAATGGAATGGGGATTAATTTCCCCTATAAAGTCTATACCCCATTGTTGAAATGGAGCTTTGGCTTTGATCGGAACGAGTGGCAGTGCAGGGATTTTCCGCTTACCAACGAATATTTGACACAAGTAACGGGCACGCACTTTGGAATTGACATCCAAAAATAGTTTCGGCCAATAGTATCCGGCCCTCAGGATCTTATAGGCTGTGGCTCTCCATGCATGATGTCCTCCACATATTCCTTCATGAAATTCTTCTATGACCTGTGGAGTTTCCGACTCAACCAGACAGACTAGTAAGAACCCAAGTGGATCCTTCCAGTACAGTTGATTTTCGGAGATGCAATATTTTACAGCGTGGAGTTTTAAAGTTCTGCATTTGGCTGGTGATAGTCCATATGGACATTTCAAGTTTAACAAATAGAAAACTATATCTTTATACCAGCCTGACGACATGAATTTTTCTTCAACTTTGCTTGGATGTGTTTGGTCATTCGGCTCTTGCAAATGTGTGTCTTCGTCTTCCCCTTGTAGGCAATTGATATCAAGAGCTCTAAGGTTCGACTCAGCCAAGAGTTTGGCCAGAACCTGCCCCTTTATCAATTTAGTAGGCTTGAATTCCATATCAAATTCTTGTATTTTAGCGAGCCAGCGTCCTTGTTTTCCATCATTATCTGGCTGTACCAATATATCCTTCACATCACTGGTTGGTACGTATGCGATAATTTTTGAATGCAGAACATAGGTTCTGAATTCTTTTAGCGCTTTCACCATTGCGTACGCCTGTTTTTCTATTATATCATATTTTAGTTCGGCGTCTCTAAGGCTCTTACTAAAAAACGCGATCAGTCATTCAAAGCCTTCATCATCTTTTTGCAGCAACACCGCGGCGATAGTATGTTCAGAAGCGAACGAGAAGATGAGGAAATCTTTCAAGTAATCTGCTCTTGCTAACAAAGGTGCCTTGCTAATGACTTTTTTAATATGCTCGAACGATGCTTTAGCCTCAGTCGTCCAATTTACTCTGCTATCTTTCTTCAGCATTCCTGTGATCAATTTGACTATCTCAACAAAATTTGGTATAAACCTTTGTAAAAAAATTATTGTACCTAAGAAAGATTGAATTTCTTTTACATTTCTAGGAATACTAATAGTTTGTATTGCTTCAATCCTCTTAGGATCGATCCTGATCCCATGTTTAGATATGATATTCCCCAGAATCTTACCTTCCTGCATAGCGAAATGTGATTTCTTTGGGTTCAAAGATAGGCCATACCTGCGGCATTTTTCGAAAGTCTATTTTAAATGGATCAAATGGTCTTCATCGGTTTTAGAGAAAACTATCAAATCGTCAAGGTAAATGACTACGAACTTGTCTCTCTCTCCTACGAAAGCGACGTCCATAGCGCGATGGAATGTAGCCCCTGCATTCATCAAACCAAACGACATTTTTTCATACATGAATGTACCCCATGGTGTGGTGAAAGCAGTTTTTTCTCTGTCTTGCTTGTTCATGGTGATTTGGTTGTACCCAAAGAACCCATCTATCATAGACATTCGATTTGCTCCAACTACCCTTTCTAGGACATGATCCATTTTGGGAAGTGGATAATTATCCTTAAGGGAGGACCTGTTCAAGTTCCGGAAATCCACACACAAGCTGATTTCTCTGTTTTTTTTTATGACAGGGACCAAATTTGCCACCCAGTCTGAGTACCTTAGAGGTACAATTATTTTCGCGTCTAAAATCTTCTTAACTTCCTTTTCAATGACTGGCAACAAAATGGGGTTAAATTGCCTGAGCTTTTTCCTAAAAGGCTTGACCCCGGTCTTCAATGGTATCTTGTGCTCAATTATGGAAGTATCGTATGTTCGAAGCTCATCATAGGACTAGGCGAAAACATCTTTATATTGTCTGAGTAGGTCTCTGTACTAGTCTTTTACCTTGGGAGGGAGGAATTTAGATATCTTTACTATCCTGGATTCTTTTTCAGTTCCAATGTCGCAGTCCTCCACTTCTTCTGGTTGGGGCTACAAAGTGGATTTCATAGGTATGTCGTTCTGATCGAAGAGTCTTTCTAAAGGAACTAAGCCTTTCAAGATTTGGTTGTTTTTAAGGACCAACATGCGATGATCCACTATTTTTTCTCGAAAGGTTTCAAGATCTTTACCCTCTTGCATAATCCACATCGGTTCATTTTGGTTTTCTTGGTCTGGATGAGTTTCAGAGAACTCACCTATTGCCATAAGAAATTTCTGAATTTGCTTGTCATCTTCAAAGACCTGCCAGTGTCGGACATTGTCTGGTATAGAGGGTTTATATCTGATTTCAATATGATATTTCAGTTTAACGTTTGTGGGAGGAGAAAAGGTTGAGGCTTCCTTAGCCAATGCGTCAGCGTGTAGATTCTCTGTGCGAGGAATAAAATGGACTTTTACAGATGATACAAAATTCTCCATCAAATCCCAAGAACAATTTCTATATGTTCTTAGTCTGGGATGCTTAGCTAGGTATTGTCGGTTTACTTGTCTTACTATCAATTCAGCGTCACCGTAAACCTCCATGTTTTTTATATTTAACTTCTTTGCAGCCTCTAAACCTAAGATTAATGCTTCATACTCACATACGTTATTGGTGTAATCTATATCCCACTGCAAATGATATGAGAAGGGAACAATAAACTTACCTTCAGGTGCTACTAAAAGTACGCCAACACCAGCTCCTTCAGAAGACGACGCGCCATCGAAGTACATTTTCCAGATACCATTTTTGCATAGCTCTTCTATCAAAGGACTAAGTTCTTCCTGCTTCATATCAAGTTCTTCTGGACACCCATCCAAACCATCATCAAATGACAATATGAAATTCCCCAGATCTTTGTCTGCAACGTAAATGGGAAAGTTATTTGGGTTCTGAGGATCACTGACAGTATACACCAATCTTGTTTCTCTGTACAAATGGGTAAAATGACCACCGAATATAGGGATTGTGGCATATGACATGTCCAATTGTAGAGAACCCCCCAACTTAGCTCCCCATGATCTGGATAATAACATACCATATTTGGGGGGAATATCTGCGATAACCACATCCATCAGGATACTCTTGACCGGGACTTGAGCCAGGGTAACTACCAGATCTTTTATCATCCCCATACATTTAACCTTTCTTGAATCGAAAGAGTTTAGATTTCCATAGGGTCTAGTGATCTGGAGGCCCAACCTCTCCATTATAATTTTGGGCATAACATTATGTGAAGCCCCAAAGTCTAACATACAGTTATGCAGTAACTGATCATGTATATTCAGGGTGATATAGAAAGGAGCGACGTTGTCTTTGGATTCCTCAAAATGAGGACCAAAGGTGATGTTAGGTCTGTCATCTTCTAGGTTGATAACATCAGAGTGACTTTCTGACTCATAGACGCCCATCACTTTGGCAATTTGCTTACGATAAGTGGGGTTTTTTGCTAATTCTACCAAAGGAATCGGTATCTTAATTTTATTTAATTCATTTTCTAAACTGAAAGATGTATTTACCTTGTCCGTTTCTTTGGTTAATACTTCCAAGATTTTTCTTTCCAACTTATTTGTCTAGATTGCTTTATCACTCGTGATCTTAGTCGAAGATGTAACATTATCTACTGGTCCAGTTTCCTTTGTTTGGGTTTCAACTTTTTTCACCTTGGACTCTTGAGTTTTAGCTATCTTGCTTTTATTGCTGGGTAATAATGTTTCTTCCAAGGGAGGTTCATGAGCTTGACCTCTTTGAAGGATTCTCTTAGGTTGGTCAGTTGAGGTGGGCTTGTTTTTAGATCTCAGATTGTATTTGGGTTGAAACTCAGCCGCTATAATTTCTGTTTCTGGTTGATATACGCTGAGGTTAGTATGATCACCTTCTTCATCTTCATTAGATGGTTGAGGGGTAATTAAAGATTTCTCATAGTCTTCCCTGGTCAAAAATTGCTGCAAACATTCATCACCGAAACACGCGACTTCATCTTTCGAATCTCCGAAATCTTGGAGGTCATTTGCTCCTATAAAATTTTCATTTTTTAGTGGGGCTTGTATATTTTGATCTTCATTCTTTATTTGTCTCTGTTGATTTTGGGGATTTGGATTTCTCCTGAAGTCCTTTTTATTAGAAGAGTCGGCTTTATCCTGATCCAACTCCATCCTAGAGATTTTGTTAGACAGTTCTTTAATTATTCGGGCCATATCATCTACTCTGTCATTAGTGTATCTATTTGACCCCGAAGGACCCACTGGTTCCCTATAATTTCTATTTTCGCGGTTGACTATTTCTACTTTAACATTTAATTTACCTGAAGCCATCATATTAGATTCTATTTTGACAACATCGCCTTGCATTCTATTTAGGGTGGCTCCTCTTCTTTCTCGCAAAAGTAGTGCAAAATCAGGTTCGAAAGCTCCTGCAAATGTTACTTTGGCCGAGGGTTCGGAAGGTTTAACAACGGCTGGAATTTTATTATACAGTTTGTTAAATCTCAAAATAAATTCCATAACTGTTTCAGAGTTCTTTTTCCTTAAGGAGCCGAACTCGGTAAGGTAATATAAGTGATCTTTTTGCTCTCCCCATTATCTGGGGAAAGCATCTTCCAATGCGTCATATGTCCGAATAGAAGCTGCGGGAAGGCTCCGAAACCAAGTTCGGACCGCTCCTTCAAAGGTCTGAACAAGGAGTCTCAAATAGACATCTTCGTGCTCGATACCACAGATGTCTGCGAATTGGTAGAAGAAATTTATATGCTCGGCTGCGGTTAGATCTCCCTCCCCAGTGAACTTAGGAAGATTTTTGATGTAGTTTTCAGGAAAATCATGGAGGGGAATGGGTAACACCAGGGGAGCGTATCTTGCTGCTACTTTTGCAAATACTCTGGGAGGAGGGACATTCTGTTGTCCTCCACCTCCTCCTCCGACGCCTGCCATAGACTTGGGTGTAGAAAATGAGGGTGTAACACACTCTTTGGAATCAGGTGAGACTGGAAAGTTCTGCCGAAGAAAAGCTGGTATGTCAAATGACACTGATCTTTCTAAAGTACCCTTTCCCTTGTTTATAGATGGAAAAGTCTGATGGGTTTCACTCCAAAATTCAGAGTAGTTTGTTTTCGGTTCTCTGGTATCAAACATAGGGTTGCATGAAGTAGAAGGTTCTGAAGGGCATTTAGTCTTAAAGGTGGGTTTTTAGGCTTATAAACTGTAACGGTTGCCTCAAATGAGATTCTCGCTCTTAAATTTTTTTCAGGATCATTAACAGGCGTAATCAACTTGCCATCCGGGTTCTGTCTGGTATTCTTTCTACCAGATGCTAGTTTGTGTTTTTGTGGAGTCGCCAAGTGAAATATTTAAAAAGCCTTAAAAATGTATGCACTCTATGTTCACTATCAAAGAGTAACACTATCAACGAAATAGTTTGTCGTTTTCCCAGGGAAAAGATTTCATAACTTCGCTCCCCGGCAATGGTGCCATAAAGATGTTGTTCCTAAGTCTTTACTTAAGGCTTAAAAGTACAGTGTCAAGGCATCCGAAAGTATATTAAAGATTTATAAAAAGATTACGCTAACCTTCGGTATAGGAAACTAATGAGGATTTCTACGTTCTCGTTGTCTAGCTTCCAAATGTTCCTGAGTATTAATATCTTGTTCAATGGATGCCCATGAACGTTCAAGTTCTTCCCGGGTGTTAGCAGTTTTAAGGATTGTGTCAAAAATATTTAAAGCAATATGTGTTTGATTAGATAGTCCGGGTTCAATATTAGGTTGAGTTTCTGCAGGGACAGTCATTTAGGAACAATACCAATAAGAAATGATTTAAAGAGAGATTTTAACACTGTTTCAATTTGGTCAAAATAAAGAGAAATTTTTTCTTTAAGAATAAAATAGGAATGCAAACTGAAGGCCATTTCCCGTAAATGTATTATTTTAGTAAAAAGATGTGGGGTGAGAGAAAAACATTTAGCTGTAGATATTGTAAGGTTCCTGTCAGTAGAAAACTCACACATACACAGAAGAAGAAATTAGTATAGAAATAATTGAAATAGTGTAAATAAATATATAATTCTGTAAATGCAAATTGGTCTTACACCCGCTGATAGCCGGTGCAGAGGAAAGACAATAACCAATTACAGAAAGATGAAATCCCTTTGCTATAGTAGTGGTCGTACTAAAGTATAGCGATACACATCAATTATGAAAAGTGGAATGAAATGAAACATGAAACATAAAGAAAACAAACTTGTAACATAGTCAGGACGGAATCAGGAATCTTCAAATTTTCTTGTATTAACTTCCCAAATGCAAAAAATCTATTACAATTAATACCAAAAAGGTTCATCCCTTTCTTGTTCCTTTTGTGATCTATTTATACAAATTTGCAGATCAGTTTAAAAACTCAACGGTTTCATAAATTCAGTTACAATCGAGAAGAGTGAACTCACTCCATCTCTCCAACTCTATTTTCAAAAGGTGTCAGTGCTTGTCTTTGCATGGATTCAGTGAATATGATACATTTGTCCACAAACTGGGATACAAGTTGCGAAGGTTCCGGTTGATAGCTAGCCTCGGAAAAATAGCATTCTCGGCCTAACTGTGGAAGCTTATCAGCCATTTGTGCATCAATGATGTCAAGGGCACTGAGTTGTGCGCTAGGTTGAATTAAGTGTTTGTCAACTTGAGCCATGTCCACCCTTTCCGTCTTAGAGATATCCTCCGAATCTCTCTCATTCTTCTCCTTTAGATCGAGGGAAATCTGATCTACATTCATTTTCCTTAATGTCTCTGAGTCACCTCCACTCTCCATCCCTAACAGCTCACCATCTATAGCATTGAAGGCTTCTTCTAATGAATTGGTTACTTTCTGGGCCTGTTCCTTGCTTAAGGTAATATTATGTTCCTAATCCTTTAACAAAATATTACCTCTAGTTTGTTTAGCGATGGTGAGTCTGGGAGAACCTACTGAAAATATGTTGTTAGTAGCTATCACTGCCTCTTGAAAGGCGAATAGAGCAGCCTCTGCGTTCCTTTCTTTGACAGTCAGATTCTCAGAAATCCGATGCATCAATAGGCAGTCTTCTCGAATCACTCCCACTTTGTCTAGCAGACTCTATTGTACAGAAGAGATCCTGCTCCGAATATCGATCGCTCGGGATTTAAACACCTCGAGGTCGATCACCCTCCTTTCGGCGACCTCTAACTGAGATTCCAGCTCTGTGATCATACTCCTTTGCTGACCCGACTGTATCCGACCATCTCGGATCACTGAATGCGCTTGTTCCAACTTGGTTTTGAGGACTTCTATTTCCTTTTTATCAGCCAGTCGGGCCAGTTCTATTTTCCCACTCGCCTGACTTTTAGCGCTTTCTGCGGCCGAAGCTACTCTGGCTTCAAGAGTCTTGATCAGGCGGTTTTTTCTTTTGAGCTAACTTTTTAACATCCTGAACGAGAATTGATTCGCCAACACATACGCTCCTAGTGTTCCTGCGATCTCTGTGGTGAATTCATCATTCTTTTTGTTCTTTCCATCGGTCATTACTTTGATTTTTTTAGCAGTTGATCCTTCATCCTGGTAGAACTCCCTTTTCACAACCGATTTTCTCTTTTTGTCAAAGAAGAACTCATTTGGAGGAAGTTCTTCTGCTCTGATAGGTGTCAGTTCTTCACCGAAAATCCATCATTCTTCTATATTTCCTTGCGTTGACTGCAGGGGGGTGACAGAAGTGATGCGTTCCCCGATCTGTTTCGCTGCCTTTCCTGGTGTGATGACTGAGTCCTTCTCCTTCAGAGGATCAGAGGTCTTAGTCTCAGTTTCTAGATTATGGGTTTCTAGTGGGTCTGTGTTTTTTACTTCCACCTCTGAACTCTGTTCCCTGGGTGGGTCCGTAGTCTCTTTTTCTGCTTCAGGATTCTTCCCATGCTCCCCTTCCTACTGTTTTTCAGGGTTAGAAATTTAACCGTCAGAACTTTCAACATCCTTCTTTTTATCCTTGGAAAAACCCAAACCTCCCAACACAACGGGGAGACATCTTCGTCTATGCTCCTAAAATTTAAAAACATAGGCCATGTCTTTGGGTGCTAAAGATCGGATTCGAACTAGCACTTCCCCATAAGACCTCGCCCCTCAAAAAATATCATCCGAGGGTAAACACTCATGTTCAAACTTCTTTAGACCATAATTTTCCAAATGGTTACTTACAGTTTTTTGAGGATCATGATTTTTATACTCAATAGAGACCAAACTCAAGTCTTCCAAGGTTGCAGCCTTGGCTTTAGCATGCCCGAAATCCAATAACGAATAAGAATTTAGCCGAACAGGGAAAAACGGCCATACCTTCTTTGAAGATGCTTTGATATTTTTACTCACCCCACCAATCACTGTTTGTCGGGCGATCTCGCGACAGGCCAGTGTGTCGGGGATGAACAGTGGTAGCGCAAGCGGGGGAACAGTAGCTCCGAACACTCTGAAATAGGAAAACTCTGGTTCTACATACCATTCCGCTATACCACTCAGATTTGCTGCAATACTATCCGAGATATGAGGTGACGAACGACCAAAAATGGCGATGTGCAGGGGCACCATCACCCAGTTGAAAATTTCATAAATAATTTTTTTTTCTTTATTTTCCCACAGTTTGTAGTGATATTTATGTACAGTTTTTTCTTGGGCAGGATTCCAAGCCCAACTCATGAAAGGGAATGGTGTTAAGGAACATATCACGTCCATGATATACACAGACATGAAAAATGAGGATGGTCTCCCGACTGCCTTTTGCTCCCGATACTCTGTAACCCTGTTGAAGAAACTGTCCGAGAGTATCTTTGCCCAATTAAATGAGCAACCCTCTGCTACCCAAAAGATGAGAGGTACCCACACAATGTAAAAATGCGAGGTATCTTCCTTTCCAAATAGTTTGCATGTTATCATTGCCACATACATATATTGTGGCTCCAGCGAAGCAATTGAATAAATACCCTGGTCATTTTCCCTGAATTTCACGGAGCGTGAAACCCAATCTTTTATCAAACCGGGCATGGTTTTGTCATATTCAGTGCATTCCTTCTTTTTGAATTCCTCCAGGAATTCATCATCATATGTGTATTCATATGTTGTTGGGAGCTTATACATGGTTTGGATATGCTCTGGTCTAAAAGTCCAAATAGTGGCTCGTTGGTCGTTTATAATAGTTCTGGTGGGTAGGTCTATATGATCCAACACCCATCAGATCATGTCATAATATGGGAGCAACCGTGGTCTGGTTGCAACCCGGTGCATTCCAGACTGAACAACTATCTTGTATTTAGTGTTCACGTCATCCTTTTCGTTATCATTGTCGTCGAAGTCTGAATAATTCACCAACTCCAATTGCAAAATATCTGAAACAAATGACCAGCTAGGTACTGAACCGCCACTCCGAGGTGAAGTATCAGAGACATTGTCTGAGCCCTGCACTGCAATCTCGACATTCGCTTTTGCAGCTTTCCTTGGAGCCATGGCTGAAGCTTGCGTTTTCGCTCTTCTGCGATAGACGTGTGTATACATGCAGAAATTAGTTCACTTGGAGAAAGGTGAGATTTGTGCGCTTGTGAAAAATGCTTAATATAAAATGAAACTCCCGTATATATTTGAAAACTCTGTACTATTCGAAATAAGTCTGTCAAATCGCAATTAGAAACAAATTTATTACGTAAATCCGATCTTATTTATTCGTGGATTCACCCTAATTCTTCATTAATGTCATCAATGTTTGGAGCTCTGACTGTCATTCAGAGTATGGAGAGTAAAACGCTACCTTGGGAAATGTGCAAACCTCGATGCGCGGGACATATTTCTCATTATTTTAAATTTTCAAATCTCAGCAACGTAAATAAGTTTCTCGTCGTTCACTGTATTGTGAATTTTCTTTTTACATTTTGACTCTTCAACTCGCGAGACTGCTAGTGACAATTTTAGCTTAATTAACAGTAACCGTGATTTGGCGCATCCCTAATTATATAATTAATTTATTCGGCATATCGCGACTCGAAACTTCGAAGACAGATTTTTGGGAGAATGATATGCCGAGTCGCGATATCGCGATTTGGCGATAATTAAGGCTCAAATTATTAGAAGAAAATCTTAGATTAGGCGACTAATTAATCTTGCTATAATTACGTCGCAACCTCGTGATTCATGTTTTAGACACTTTAAATTTATGAAGGAAAATACCGAGTGGCTATGTGCCGAGAACCAAATTTAACCATGGTTAGTTTTTTACCTTTAATCCCTAACCAAGGTTATCACAAAGTTATTGTGTTCTCGGCTATCGGGGCTGTAAAAACAAAAACTTGGGTTTGATGAATGCCGAGGCGCGAAACCCCGATGACATCTAATCATGGGTTAAAGGTTTTACCCTAGTTAATGTCTTGGGTGAAAATAAAAAATGAGTTCGCAGTTTCGTGACTCGGGACTTGTGAATTCAAAGATTAAAGTATCCGACTTGCGATATTCTGAAATATAACAAAAGAGCAAACATACTTGCGGAAATGGATCTATTTTGAAAGTGGAAAAGCATTGTTGTCGAGGCGACAAGATTTCAGAGTTTTAAAATCTCGGAAGGAAAAGGAAAATCAACTTTAGATTTCAAGCATCAAAAATTGAAAATTGCGCAAGGTAAAAACAAGGGCGTCTCCAAGAACTGCTTTGGTGCTTCTTGAAATCATGCCACCTGTCCAACTACCTGCAGTACATCTAGTCTGGATGTTGTCACATATATTAGGCTGCCAATCATTGACCTGTATTTCCTCCGATATGTCGACATCGAATCATCATCTTTTCTCAACTTGCAGCTGGTTTGCATGGGAGTGATAACTGGTTTGCAATCTTCCATTCCGAACCTCTTTAGCATTTCTCTGATATAATTGATTTACGAAATAAATATTCCTTGGTTGCTTTGATGTATTTGAAGTCCCAAAAAGGAGGATAGTTCTCCAACTTATGTCATTTCAAATTCATTTTGCATATCTTTTTCAAATTTCTAGCTTAACTTGTCATCATCACTACCAAAAATAATATCATCAACATAAACTTCAATTAATAAGATATTACCTTCACTTACCTTGATGTAGAGGTTGTTTTCTGCACTTACTTTTATGAACCCTGCTTGCTGCAGATACTTATCCAATCTAGAGTACCATGCTCTAGGAGCCTGTTTTAGACCATACAAGGCCTTCTTTAATTTACACACATAATCTGCGTTCTCTGACAACTGAAATCCTTCTGGTTATTCAATGTAGACTTCTTCTTCAAGTTCCCCATTTAGAAAAGCTGATTTTCCATCCATCTGATATACTTTAACATTTTTGGAGCATGCATAGGCTAAAAGAAACCGGATTGCTTCCATTTTGGCAACTAGGGAAAATGTCTCTTCAAAGTCGATTCCTTGAATCTGTGCATATCCAATCTAGCTTTGTTCCTTGTAACTTGTCCATCTTCATTTAATTTATTCTTGAAAATCCATTTTGTGCCAATCACATTCTTATTCTTTCATCTTGGATCCCAAGTGTCATTTTTCTCTATTTGATCCAATTCTTCATTCATGGCCTTATTCCAAAATTCATCCTTGTTGGCTTCTTCAAAACAGTTTGGTTCAATCGTAGATAAGAGTGCTAGGTGTGTTTGTTTTGGTGAATGAATTTTTCTTCTAGTCTCAACTCCTGCATCTTTGTTTCCAATAATCTGATCTGAAGGATGATTCTTCTGTACTCGTTTGCTAGGTGTCTTTGAAGATACTTGCTGAACTTGCTCTTCTATTTCTGTCAGATTCACTTCATCTTCCTCTTCTACTTCATCTTTTGTTTCTTCTTTTTCGAAAAGTCGCTCCCTTGATTTGTTTTCTTCTTCCTTTGATTCAGCTCTGCATGTTTCATCAATTGTTACGTTGATGCTTTCCACAACTTTGTTCAATCTTAGATTGTAACACTTTTATTCTTTCCTTGTACTTTAGTAACCAAAAATTACTCCTTTGTCCACATGAGAGTCAAACTTTCCCATTCTGCCATCTTCTCTTTTGATGTAGCATTTGCTTCCAAAAACTCTGAAGTGCTTCACATTTGTTGTTCTTCCTTTCCATAACTCATAGGGAGTGTTATCAGTTTTGTTTCTAAGAATTACTTTTTTTTAATGTGAAATGATGTATGCACTTCCTGTGTCCAAAATATATCTGTCAATTTGGAATCCATTAGCATTGCTCAGGCCATTTCCTGTACTGTCTTGTTCTTTCTTTCAACAACTCCATTATGTTGAGGTGCCCTAGCAACAAAGAATTTCCTTTTTATTCCATGACTGTTTTTGTAGTCTATAAATTCCTTTGAAGTGAAATCTCCTCCGTTATCAGATCTCAAACATTTAATTCTTGAATCCATCTCATTTTCAACCATTTCCTTATAGATCTTGAAGTTTTTAAAATCTTCTGACCTGTTCTTGAGAAAACAAACTACATACATTCTTCTATAATCATAAACTAATAACATAAATTATATCTCGCATTTTAAGCCGTTTGTTGTAGTTGTTCCAACTAGATCAGTATGCACAATTTCTAGTGGTCTTGTTGTTGAATATTCCTTTGATTTGAACCTGGTCTTTGCTTTCTTTCCTTGTTGACAATGCTTCCATAAAGTGTTCATTGGTTTCGTGATCTGGGGCATTTCTTTGACTGCTTCTCTTTTGTTGACTTTGACGAGGTTATCAAAATGCATGTGACCCATTCTTTTGTGCCATAGCCAACTTTCATCTTCATTTCCTAGACAACACTTTTCATTTCCAATTTCACTTAACACATATATGTTGTTTGAAGTTCTTGCAATTGTACCCACCAATTTTCCTGAACCTTCTCTTCTTATCTCACACTTTTTTCAATTGAAAGTAACTTTATGACCTTGGTCACACATTTGAATAACACTTAGAATATTATGTTTCATATCTTCTACCAGTAGAAAATTTTGTGCCTTTTTATTCTTGTTCCTAATTCGAATGGTGCCTTCTCCAATGATTTTGGCTGAATTATCATTTTTGAAGGAGAATGATCCATTTCTTTCCTTTCGTAATGTAATAAATTTGTCTCTATCACCTATCATGTGTTTTTAACACCCACTGTCAACATATGAACCATGGTTCTTCTACTTAGTTTGTAGAGTGATTGTTCATTCTTCATTGCTATATTGATCTTGCTTTCTTATCCATGTCATTTTCTGAGGTTCTTGTCTATGATTATTGTTATTCTATTGAGGTTCTTTAGGAGGGACTGTCATTCTGCAATTTTTGGCTACGTTTCCAAAATTGTTACATTTGTAACATTCCACTTCAATGCTCAAATATTCAAACTTGTTCTAACTTCTTCTTTGTGTTTCACTAGGTCTTCTTGAGTAACCCATTTGTGTATGACTCTCAAAGTTGTTATTGTTCATGTTGTTAGCTCTGCAATTCACAACTTTATGTCCAAAATCATTACATGCATAACATAAACCAGAAAAGATAGTTTGATGCATGGGAGTTGAAGATCTTCAAAAAGAATGTGCTCTTATGAATCCTTCTTCTTATTGAGGCCTATCTGTTTGTTGTTGATTCTGAAATCTGAATCTTTTCGGTGGAGGAGTGTCTTTGTAATATTCCTTGTACATCTTCAGATCCCCTTTTATTGTTTCTGCATATCTTTTTGGATTTGTCTATTGCTATGTTGTTTTGGAGATCGATCCCTTTTTTGTCTGATTGTATCCAAGTCCAGACTTGTCAAGATGAGAGTTTTGACTGCTAATAATGTCATCCAAAAATTTTGAGCTATTCTGCATATTTTTCTTTTGAATATCCTTTCTTATTGTAACAATCTCTGATTCCAAGTTTCCAATGACCTTGTCATTTTATTCTAGTTGTTCTTTGAGCGCTTCTTCAATTTGTTTATATTCTTCTATTTGAACCTTCAATCTTGTGATCATTTGTTCTAGTTCTCAAGTGTCATTTTTCTTGTCCAGTTCTGCTTGTAGTTTCTTGTTTTTCTTCTTTTATCTTCTGATAACTTCTATGGCACATATTAATTCTTCTCGATATTCAACTTTTGCCTCTTCAATTTCATCTTCGACTTTTTCATGTCCTTCTTCGTCTTCTTCATATTCTTATTCGTAGTATTCTTTGTCAAAATCTTTTACTTCCATGAATAGAACTCTTCCTATCTCACTGTCACTAATTTCATCTTCATCTAATGATGAGATGTCTTTTTTGATGCATAAGATTTTCATGAAATCTTTCTTTATAGTTCTTTTTCCTTTATATGTGTGTTTTCCTTTTGAGTTACCTTCAACATTTCTCTTTTTCTTATGAGGACATTTGTTAGCAAAATGACCAATACCATCACAATTAAAACAAATCAAAGGAAACTTACCTCTATACCTACCATTGGTTCCCTTATTTAGTCTTTTGATGAAGTTGGCCACTTATTCATCATCTTCCAAGACATTGTTGTTGTTGTTATATTCTTCTTGTTCCTTTTTCTTTTGCTTTGATCTTTTGGATGCTTTGAAGGCTGCTTCTTTTACATCTGGATTTTCTTGTTCATTTCTCATTTCATATGCTGCGAAGATTATATGTAGTTCATCCATGATTATTGAGTTCAGATCTGATATTTATTCTAGTGCTAATATATTAGGCTTGAATCTCATAGGAAGAGATATTAGTACCTTTTAAACAATTACAGATTCTTTGATTCCTTCTCAGAATCCTATGATTGCATTCATTGTTTTGTCAAATCTTAAGAAGTAGGATGCAATATTCGCATCTTCCTTCATTTTTAGTTGTTCGAACTGACCTATGTAAGTTTGAATTTTTGCTGCTTTGAATTTTGTATCTCCTTCATAAATATTTAAAAGCTTGTCCCAAATATCTTTGGCGGATTTACAATGT
>ML792746.1:221500-241655 GCA_009831015.1 Picea engelmannii
ATCCAAAAACCTAACCCTAGGAGATGAAGCGCCAAAAGTCATGTGGGCCCCGTTTGGGTAAGTTGGTACATCAACTTCCCGGGGTCGTAACTTTTGCATACGATCTCCGTTTTAGGCGTGTGATAGCTTGTTGGAAAGGTATCATCGAGGAGATTCATATTGGGGGATCAATCATGCCTTTGGCTATCATTGAGAACCTAGATCTCGAAAAATCTTCATTTAGGCCCTCAAAATGGCCCCGGAAGTGAAAACCTGCTAAAAATAGTAAATTGTCAAAATGGCCAGAAAACTGTTTTGAGCCATTTGGAAAAGGTGGGTGGCCCCCGATATCCACCTGGATCAGATACACCAAGTCCCTCCATCGACAATTCTATTCCTGTCGAATTGAACACATTATCTAGGAGCTAGACTTAGAAACCGGTTAGTACCTTGGGACCTCCATGCCTCAATGGTAGGCCTCCTTGCGTGTTACAGTGGGTTTACATCATTGACCCCTGATTAGATGATTCCACAGATGTTCGAATTCATCTCATTTGTTCACATTCGCTAGAATGTACTAGGGTACCTTGTAAATCATTGACATCAATAGTTATTTCCCTCACACTTGTTAACGGTTTACCTCATCAACCGGTAATCAAGTGGTTTCTGCCATGTTCAACATCAGAAAATCTATTCACATGGTTAGACTCATACCGCATCGATATTGGTAATAAGACTCTAGTTTGAGTGATCCCTCTGATATATACTTTTCCCAGGTTGCAACGGATTTTCTTTTGAATATTGACACATATACTGTCACATAGATCCACTTTGTATTAGTCATGGATATGTCTTGTCGTCTTGTAGATCCACTATGTATTCTGCATGGCTACGATCATTTCAGGTCGTAGGAGTATAGATCCACATTTTATCTTCAGTGGCTATACCTTTTATGACCAATATAATTATGGATCAGCAGTGTATTTTATGGTGGCCATACCTTGAAAGTCTTTATCACTCAAGCATAGGTATGCCTACCTTAGGTTTGAAACATGTCATAATATTTGTTTGATTGTTGTGTGCAACTTCTATCAGGCTCTCTGAGTCTGTACCCTTGCTCGCAAAAGTCTACAAAGTACTTTAGTCATTAGTTTCTGTTTTCTAACTTCATACTTTGGGGGGAAATTTGTTACACATCAAAATTACTCACTTCAATCATGACCCATTGTCGTCATTGCTAGTGTCGTAACTATTGCATCTTGACCACAAGTGTCGCAAGTGTCACAAACATCATACTTTCATATCATCTATGTTGTGTCTCTAACGATATCACATGGACACTTAATACACCCTCAAAGACTAGTTTTAGGAAGATAAATCATTTGATGAAGAGTACAAAGCATTTTCCATGAAGAAAACCACTCAAAAATGATTTTTGGAAGGAAACACTCCCATACCCACTGTTTGGGAGTGTCTATGCTCCATAGCCTTTTTTGGGGGAGTGTTGAAATTCTTTGTGCACCCTTTTGGGGGATGATTTCCCTTTTTGAGCGAATTTTCATTTGTTGAGATAAATCAGGGAAGAATCCCCTCAATCTTTGAAGTTGGTTGGATTCAAATCTGAGTTCAAGGCATGATCTTAGGGAAGATACACAACTGAAGGAGAGGAATCCTTGACTTATCCCAAATATATCTCAAGGTGGATGGGTCTCTCTAAGATTATATAAGGAGGCATTCTTATAGTAAAATACATATAGAGATTGAGAGATACCAAACTTATGATCTCATGAGTGGTATTGATATGGAGAAATTGTGAAGTATCAAACTTATGATCTCTTAAGGGAGATATCATTGAAGCATCAACATTCTGTGTGGATTATTTGAGCAAGGGTCTAGACAAAGGGATCTTGGTGAAGCTGATGCACTACATTCATGGCTGTAAGAACCACTTTGTTCTCATTAATATAAATCTATGCTTGGTCTGTTTCCTTTAAAGTTTGCATACATTTCATGAAATTGTTTCTTTTATAGATCCATTATGAAGCTAATCATGGTAGAGTAGGAAGTATCGTTGTTGTTTCTCATCGTACCATAGGACCTTCTAAAGAACTCAGAGATCAAGATCATCCTGGATTGAGCAAGGACAAAAGTTGGTAAAAATGTATTTACTATTCTTCCTTCCTCTTCTTTGATAGTTTATCTTTATAAAAAGAAATGTCAGTGTCCACAATAGCATTTTATGTCTTGGTCATAGGGGTCTAGTATCCAAGAGAGAATCCACTTGTCTGCAAGGGGATTTATCTGTAACATACATGCATCACTTCACTTTATTATTTACCTTTTAAAATCTCTTAAACCACTTAGACTACTTTGACCGTTTGGGGCTTCTAGAAGACATATGAGGGTCCTCCAACTTCGTAAGGCCACAACTCTCAAACCATGAGGAGTTATGTGACATTCCACATACCACTAGAAGTGGAAAGACATGTAATATCCATATAGAATATTATTACCTGAAAATATATCAAAACTCATACCGTTATCAATCAAACAAAATTGATTCCATTACCCAAACCTAGGTTCTCCAACTTCTCATGGCCATAACTCTCTAACTATGAGGAGTTATGTGACGTTACACATACCACCAAAAATGGCATGACAAGCACTATCCGTATAGGATAGTTTCACTGAAAAATTAACTAGTTTTCATCTCATTATTCCAAAATTAAGCATGGATTCTCTAACCATAATTCTAGGAACACTCAATCCGCAAAGCGTCTTCCCATGAGGGCTTTCACCATAAGGGCACCACTTTGGATTTCATGCATTTCTACTTATTATCAACCATGAAAAGACAATAGAAAGTCATATTTACATCAAACAATATTGGGTCCATTACCTAACCTTTTTGCTACGAGTCTTTCTTCAAGGGTTGAGATCAATGACAATCAACCTTAATCAACAGATAAACCCTACAATAATATTGTCTAACAAAAAATTTATTGCACAAGCATATTTATTATTGACTTGCTGCAATTGTTTGATCTCCACATGATGCCACTGTAGCTATCTTATCTGATTTGTAGGATGGTTGTCCTTCAAACTCAATAATAACTCATGTAACAAATGTAGAAATTCATTGAAAAATACTTCATGAAATTCACTAAACACATATATGTCGCGATATTTGCGTAGTGTATATTTAGGGTTTTTGTTGTCCTTCTATGAAAACTCGATTTCCTTTTTCCTTAACCATATTTCAATATCCAACTTTGTTATATTCCATGGCCTATAATTCCATTCTACTTTTTCATTCTCCACGTTGTTCTTCAACAGATCCCTTCCAATCTATCATGCATAGTTCATCCCAGAAAAAAAACCATTTGTTGGATACTTGGGATGACCCGGGTTCTAATCTCAAAGGTTTCCAACAAAACCCTCAAACTATCGACCCTTTTGGTAAACCAAAAGGAAACACAATGCATAGAGTGCACAATGAAATCTCACCCGAGACAACTTATGGGGGATTGCAAGACTCATATGTTTGCAGTCAGGGAAGAGATTGGGAATGTGAAGGATGCATTATTATTATGCATCATATTTATCACTTATCCATCTATATCTATTGTTAATTCATCAAGGAAAATTTCTATGCATGTTGTAATAATCTAATCTAAACATCCATTCCTTAGGATAAATAGTAAAATAACCATTCAAACACATTAACAAAACAGGTTTAACGTGGTTTACCCTCCCCTGGGGCTACCTCCACAAATATTTGTCTCTTCATCTCTTTTATTCATCATTCTTTAAAGACAACATTGCACACATTACATTCTCCATGATTAAAACCAAACACTTATTGTTTGTGGAGCTTGATTATCTTCCTGATTCATAGGTCTTTGTTTTCACCCGTTCTTATACCCCATGAAGACTTTACACCCTAGAATAATGTACACTCCTCCACATGGGGGAGTGCATAGGTGGGTTACCCCCTCTATGGGGTCTGGGGGCAAGCGAGCCCCTGAAGAAAAATTTTCCTTGTAAATGTATATTGTAATTTCATTGTAAATTTGGACCATTCATTATAAGGTTGCAGATATGATGGTAGAAGTTATTTTAGGGTTTTTTTCCCTAGAAGGAAACCCTCTTTTATGAGGGAAATGTATTATGACTATGTATCATTGCAAATATTGCATTCTGAGATAGGATATTGTGAGAGAAAGAAGAGGAATTTACAATGGGTGTGATGTAGGTTGCATCCCTTCATTTGCTGGATAATAATAAATGAAGAACCTAAAAATTTCTCTAGTGGACGTAGCCTACACTGGGTGAACCATGTATATTTGTGTCTATATTGTATTGTGTATTTTCTGTGTTTTATTTACGTGTTTATTTTATTTTATTTCTCTGTGATCCTATTTTTCTAACAAAACTATGACAAGTTCACTCTATGATATGGACTAGATCACACCATGCTCCACATCATACAATCTAACCCTCAAAAACCCACTCTCTAGCTCATTAACCATCTCTCTAGATTATTTACCACCCTCTACTAGACCTCCTAGGCATTTATTTATACTACTCTATTGCCTCATAGTCATTACATTCACATCAAAAACCCTAACCCTAACATGGCTAGGTTTGTTTTCATGTGTGTCTAGGTTTTTCTACATGTGCTCCACACTTATTTTCCTTAGTCTTTGGCATGTTGCATTTCCTCTATCTAAGACGTGCTTCTTTTCCTCCATATATGGTTCACACTCCAAAATTGGATTTTCTCCCCAAAATAGGCCTGCGCCAAGACTTGGCAAGATTAATTTTGTAAGGATATTTGTCCTAAGCTTCATTGAATCTATCAAACTTCTCCAAGACATTATTAGAAAGGATGAAGAGTTTAAATTGGGTCCTAAATAAAATTCCTCTTTCGATAAAATCAAATAATAGATAACAGAAGATCCAAAATTGATGAGTCCTAACTCTAGTAAATATTTTATACTCTACAATTTTTCCTCTGATATTTCATTTGTAGTTGTCCTAATGTAGAAGAATCAAGAGGGAAATGAATATCCCATGGCCTTTATCATTTTAGGACTACAAGGGACAGAGTTAGACTATTTGAAAGTAGACAAATAATCCTATGCTCTCTTGAAGGAGGTTAAGCATTTCATACCTTACTTGATCAAATCTATAACCAAAGTAATTGTTTGTTACCCTTTTGTAAGAAACCTCTTGGTGCAGAAAGATCCGGGGGAGAAAAGGGTCAATTGGATAACATCCTACAAGAATATGACCTTGAAATTAAGCCTTCTAAAATTTTCAAGGGGAAAGAAATATGTAAACTATTAGTTCAATAGAAACATGACAAGGAAGAAGAGGATGAAATTTATCAAGATGAAAACCTATTTGAAAATGATGTTTGTTATATCCCCGTCAACAATGAGTAGGGGTATTATGATATGAATTACTATCTTACCCATGGGTAAACTCCAAATTATATGGAACAAAAGAAGAATATAGATCTTAGACCTAAGTCATCCCAATACCAGATCATCCAAGTAATGTTATGCATAAAATATTACAATGGTGTCTACTTGAGATGTCTTGAGAAGGAGGGTGTTGATAAGGTCCTATATGAACTTCATGATGGCTCTACTGGAGGAAATTTTTAAGGAGACACTAAATATAACAAAGTAATCAAAGAAGGATATTATTGGCCTAATCTATTCAAATACTCTCAGGCATATTCTATGAAGTTCCATTAGTTCCAAAGGTCAGTTGGAAAAGAAAGGAAGACTATTTTTCCCCTTCAACTAGTTACCATTAAATATCCATTCCAACAATGGGGTTTAGATATGATAAATGAAATCAATCAAAGTTACTCTCATTTAAACCAGTACATCCTTATAGCAACATATTTATTTATTGGATGGACCGAGGAAATACCTTTAAAGACTATAAATGAAAAGAAGGTGAAATCCTTTATTGACTCTTTCATTATAACTATATTTGGTGTTCCTGAATCTTTGGTTTTCGATAATTATAATATTTATGTTATTTAAAACTAAATGAATATGATCTTGAATGGAACAGTAAAATCAAATATTCATCCAATTATTATCCCCAAGGGAATGGGCTAGCAGAATACACCAATAAGAATATAACCAAGATATTAAAAAGAACTGTAACTGATCACCAAAGAAACTCTCATTTACCCCTCCCTAACACTGTAAGGGATAATAGGGAAACACTTAAGTCCCCTCTAGGTAATTCCCCATTCTTCATATTCTATGGACAAGAAGCAATTTTTCCCACCCATACATTTTTTCCTTCATTGCAAATCGTTCACTCTGTCCAATTAAAAGAGTGTTTGTTAATGTAGCAGAGGTTGAACATGCTTCTAAAACTTGAAGAAGATAGAGAAAGGGATAAAATAAACCTATTTCAACACCAAGAACTAATTAAAATATGGTTTGATAAATAATCAGTAGGGTATAAAGACCTCTAAGAAGGTGATATTGTCCTTAAATGGGATAAAACGAATGAAATGAAAGGAATACATATGAAGTTCCAAAATCTCTGGCTAGGCCCATATAAAATCCACCAGAAAATTGGGTTAGGAAATTTTAAACTCAAGACATTGGAGGGAGGCATGGAGGAGCCCCCTGCTAAAGGGAAAATTCTCAAATGATACTTCTCCTAATCACCTCAAGTGATGTAGTATTGTACATAGTATGTTTTTTGTATTATCTTATGTAAATATCTTCTGAATAAATTTTCCCCTCACCCCCCTTTGTTTTCACTTTTGTTTTTTCTATAATTTTAGCAATAAAGACCATGTTGATCTGTCATTTTTCATTCACAGGACCTTACTTGTTGGGGATTACATTATAGAATAAATTATCAACTTGTGTCTAAATAACTACTATGGTGCTCGATAAGTGAGAGATATTCCTTGCATTCTATCACAACACAACCGATGGTTACACTGGATGGGAAAGATTCAGCATTCTCTATTTAGGAGAAAATAGAGTGATATGGATGAAGTGATTATAAGTACTTCAAGTCTATAGATGGATTTTTATCTGTTTGATCACTCTCACCCTCATCTTGTGATCCTACATGTAAACAAGGAGTGGCAACTACTCGTTTCTTTTGGATAATATTTTTGATACCTCCATATTGCTTGAACATAAAAACTCATTAGGAATATTCTTGGAAAGGACCCATGAGGATGTAATATCGACTGAGACCAACATATCAAAGAAAATCTTGTATCACCGTGCTTCCTAGACACCCATTATATATAAATTCTATGCATATTACAAATCTATAGGGTGAGACTTAAAGCTTGAACAAGCTAGGAAGTTGAAATAACTAATGATTGTGTGAGAATTATAAGTAAACATGTTGGTGTTATGGATTCTCACTAGAAATGTCTATATGATTATACGATATCAAGGAAACTTTATTGAGGCTATGGACACTCACTGGAAGCCAAGCAATTCAAGGAAAGAAGAGATCAGGACACATATCGGTATATAAGAAATTAGTAAAACACTTTTATGGTGTCCAAATACTTTCAAATTACTTAATTAAGTTAACCAATCCCATCCCTGATTGTCTCATGGGAATTATCACAAAGATCATCAGGGTTGTACTGCATTCTCACCTTTTAGTAAAGAGCGGGGATGTGGGGTCCACCGTATAGATCAATCTATAAAATTTTCAGCACATCTACAATTGGTTTTATATATATAGAGGTATATCCAATGAAGATATAATTAGTTCTCCCATCAATTCATTATTTGTTTTGACGTCCACAAAACCCACTAAAAATATTGAGTTTTAGTGGGTACCCACCTACCAAAATTTTGCAAGGTACTAATCACTATCACTGACCTAGTTATTCATTCATAA
Organism: Picea engelmannii; assembly: GCA_009831015.1. Classification (NCBI taxonomy): domain Eukaryota; kingdom Viridiplantae; phylum Streptophyta; class Pinopsida; order Pinales; family Pinaceae; genus Picea; species Picea engelmannii. The sequence continues at coordinate 229,403 of ML792746.1, forward strand.
GAATAATCGTTGTCCACAATTTCTGATTTTGATTTAAGGAAAAATTCACTAAACATATGAACTATATTGGTTTGGGACCCCTTATCCTTTTCTCCATAAAGAACCTTAATCTCTTTTCTAGAAAAATATTCTACAATAATGTTGCCAAAACCCTTATCCGTATGGCACCCACTTGAGCATAATTGACCCTCCATCTCTGAAGTTAAATGGTATTATCCTTCCTACAATCCTTATGATGATTACACTTCTTTAATGTTGTCATTAGGAGAACACAATGGATATGCATCCATAACAATTTGTCTTCTAGGCCAAGGATGATAACCCTACCACCAAGATCCATGTTTCTTTCATGTTACACCCCCATGTTTTCATGATGACATGTTGAGAACTATTGGTTCTGGTAGTTTCTATAATTCGATCGTAGAAACTAAAAAAGGTGTACCCCTTAGCCTTTAACATGTTTTCTTCATGTATTTTGTTAAACAAAGTTCTCTCTTCTAGTCTCAAGAATTTCTTCGTCATCGGTAAAGATAGTATACTTTTCCCATATATGTTTATGCTCCATATTCTGAAATATTTCAACAATGAAGTCATATATATGGTAAGGCATATTTTGGTGCATACATGCTAGGAAGGGATAGGCCCTTGACCCTTTCTATATTTAACCATTATATGATGTATAAGGAATACCCCAACAAAACCATCCATTATAATGCAATGAAATCCATTTTTGGTTGTACTTGATACACACAATGTGGCATCCTTTAATTGGTGCACCTTTTCAAAGAACATATTTTCATCATGAAGGGATACCATTGTTGGAGAAAATTCTATTTTCAGCACAGTAGTTCAGTGGGAGTTAACTGACTAGTTCTATTTTATACTTTCTATTTTAGATCATCACTATTATGCTATTATGCATGCATGAATTCTTCTATTATGGAATGCTATGTCCTATATATGAGAGTATTCCACTCATTCACTGTATCATATTATGTCCTATATATGAGAGTATGTCCTATATATGAGAGTATTCCATTCTTGATAATATTTGTTTGTACTTTATTTATCTAGATATCATATGCCATTTTTGATGAAATATTGACATCGTATCAGATCTACACAACTTGGAGTAAGACAGACAAGCCAAAGAATAAGGAAAATCGGAGTTTCAGTGAGAAATATCTGTGGTCGTACCTTTCGACAATGATTTCTCCCAAAATATTAACTTTTTGAGTAAACAACTCCCATAAGAAGTAAATTGACCCATTCTGCAAGTGGGTTTTCAATCATTTGGTGAAATTATTGATTGTTTGTTGAGAAAGTAAGATGAAAGATTGCCTCCTCAAACTAATACGAATCTTTGGTTGTACCTTTCTGTAGTGATTTCTCCCAAAATATTAACTTTTTGAGGAAATGGCTCATGCAAGAATTAAATCGTCTCATTCTGCAAGTGGGTTTTTAACTATTTGGTGATATTCCTCATCATTTTCTCATAAAATAATTCGAAACATCATTTGCTAAAACTAGTACAAATTTTCACTTAAATTGCCCTTTCTGTAGTGATTTCTTAGTTTTTCACTTGCATATTGACAATAAATTTTTAGAGGTTCTTAGAAATAGTGGGAGATATGGATAGAACACCTATTATAAATTTAAACTTGGTGGTAATCCTTACACCATATAATTATTTTGATTGGAATCCCAAGGAAGAATTCCAACTCAGAAGGAATGGACCATACACATTGACGGTGGGGATAGAAACATAACTTACATCATCAATTGAGAAGATGAGATGTGTGAACTGAAAGGATGAAGCCATGAGAATTATTCTTGAATTGATTTCAACTGATATATGGTTTCATGTTTCCTCATGAAAGACTCCAAATGAGATCTAGACCACCTTGGAGAGTTTGTTTGGAAAGCAGGATGTGATGAGAGGTCATATGCTTGAGGTAGATTTGAATACTTTGGATATTAAAAGTTTTGATAATACATAGGATTTCTATACCAATTTTAAATATTTGATATTGGTCTTAGCAACTTGTGGTATTTATAAATCTAAACATGTGGACAAACTTATTCTAACAATCTTGGCCAAGCTAGGACCAAAACATCTTGTCTCTGTTTCAACTTTCGATTTAGGAAGGTATCTCATGGGATCAAATTGGAAGATGCCTGCCATGGATAAATTCATTGATTCTCTCACAAATGAGAAGGAAAAACTCATTCATATGGGCCTAATAAAGGATCCAAAAGAACATGCACTCACCATGTATGATGGAGAATGATCATCCAAATAGAACGAGAAGGAGGGATAATCCAAACCCTTTAATGATTCTTTAGTTTGGAAAGACTCTTCAGATTCCAAGAAGAAGAAGAAGGGAAAGAAATGAACTTACTAGAATAAACTGAATCATGAAGAATCCACATTCATGAAGAACCAAGTTGATCTTATGGCATAGACACTTTAGCAGAACAACCTTGGAAACTTCATTCCAGAGGGAGTCAAGAAGAAGAAGGAAGAATTTCCTACTCCTAAGAAAGGTAATCATCATGCTCTTATTGCAACTAATTCCTCATCTGATTCATGGATTATATATTTTGGTGCATCCCATCATATGGAAATGAAAGAGGAATTTTTATGTTCTTTGAGTCCATGCACAAGACCCCAATTCTCATGGGGGATGATACTCCAGTGGTAGTAGTAGGAGAGGGGAGAGTGGAACTCCATAATGGAAGTTTTGAGAATGTTTTACATGTTCCAAATATTTATATGAATATTCTCTGAGTCTTTCATATCACTCAGAAAGGTAAAAGGGTTTAATTTACATCAGATTCAGTTTCAGTTATTTACATGGATTACAATTCGATCATTGCAATTGGTGAGGTGGACCACAAGTCAAGGTTGTATAAATTCACCAAGTTTTTTGACGATGAATCCTCTTTTATACTTACACATAAGGAGATTACTTTGCATACACCTCTAGTGAGACATACATATACTCGTGTGTTTCCATCAGTTACATACATCAGAGATGATTCTATACACTCAAATTATGTACATGGAAATAAGAAGGTAGTCTATCTAGATAAGAATCCAACGTCGAAGATTCACCCGATTCCCAATATGGAACAATTCACACTTCAAGAATTAGTTATTCTTGCAGGGAATCCATTGGATTTGAGGAGGACTCAATCTCCTCACGAGGAGCCTTCTCATGTACCTTCAACATTAAAACCTGTGATGCCCATGCATTGCTATATGTTTCAATATTATGATCCAGATCTCTACACTGAGGCTTTGGGAAATCCATTATGGAAAGAAACCGTGTAGAAGGAGTATGAATCACTCATAAAGAATAAGACTTGGCATTTGGTTCCACTTCCAGCAGAAAGAAATATTTCCAGGTGTTGATGGGTCCACAGAATCAAGAGGTAAAAGGCTAGATAGGTTGCCAAAGGACTTCATCAGATCCATAAATATTTCTACATCTTCATGAATAATTTCAGTTATTAGAAGTTTTAGAATTTGTGAGATCATCTTCCAGTGAAGAACATAGTTCCGTAACATTTTCTATTTTCTTATTTGGACGCATTGTCTTTTGAGGGGTTTTTTTGTTTCCATGTGGTTTCCCTCTTTCCTCATTTTTATTCAATGTTCATTAGTTTCATTGTACATGAGTACCTAATATGGTCGAGTGGCTAAGACTTATTTTTTACTCCATAGTGATGTTCAAGAGGGGTGTTGGAGAAATTTGTATTTTCGACACACTAGTTCAGTGGGAGTTAACTGACTATTTCTATTTTATACTTTCTATTTTAGATCATCACTATTATGTTATTATGAATTCATGCATTATTCTATTATGGAATGGTATTTCCTATATATGTGTATATTCCACTCATTCATTGTATCATATTGATTATCATCTATGTATCAATCCTCGGTTCATTGGAGTAGTGTGAAAATATTTTCTGATTCTTCCATATTGAATATCTCTTCCTTTATTAATAATCTTATTTGTACTTTCTCTAGCTAGATCTCATGTGGAGGTTTAGATGAAACATTGACAACCATGAGGCTACACTTTACACTATCTATAATATCTACCAACGTTGTTATTTCCTAATATGTCATCATCTTAAATGAACCTTCCAGATCGTAACCCATCTCAAACATATTTTGATGACGACGCCATAATGTCGTAAAATTAACCTCCGCTAGACAATTGGCTTAGGTTGATGGATATTTGGTATGAGTTTTTAGTTGGCATTGATGTCAACCATTGGAGAGTGATATTGTATATTTATTTCAACCCTTAGTGATTGATGTCAACCCTTGGAGAAAGTCTGGTAGCGAATTATGGTAACACAAAGGTTTAGGTAATGGACCCAAGTTTGTTTCATGTATAATGGTATGTGTTTTAATACATTTGAAGGTAATACTATTATATATGGATAGTACATTTCATTCAATTTCTGGTGGTATGTGGAACGTCACATAACTCCTCACGGTTAGAGATTTATGGCCATGAGAAGTTGGAGAACCCAGGTTTGGGTAATGGACCCAAGTTTTCTTGATGGATAATGGTATGAGTTTTGATATATTTTAAGTAAATACTAGTCTATATGGATAGTACATGTCATGCCATTTCCATTGGTATGTGGAATGTCACATAACTCCTCATGGTTAGATATTTATGGCCATGTGAAGTTGGAGAACCCTCATGAGTCATCTAGAAGCCCCAAAAGGTCAAATTAGTCAAAGTGGTTTAAGAGATTTTTAGAAGGAAAATAATAAAGTGAAGGAATGAGTGTTGGACACACCAACTCCACTGAGAGGGGGGAGGTGAACAATGTAGGGTTCTTTTCCCCAAAACACCTTAGTTAACAATCACCATTAACTCATTACTCATTGTTTTCATTTATAACCAGTTAAATGTCAACACATATTAACAACATATATTAGCAATATATCATCAACAATTCATCACCACAAGGAATGCAAAGAACACAAGATGTATGTAAATTTTTTTTTTTTTTACGGACTACAATACTTGGTGTTTTTCAACAACAATTGAATAGAGTACAACTGTAAAAGAGAACTAGCTCTATAATGCAAGACTCAACTTACACCCTCAACACCAACTGATATGAGAAAACAATCCTCAACAAATATCAATCTGTATCATAAACATGTACATCAACCATGCACCAACATATGCCAAACAACCTGTAATCAACATGTACCATAAAAAAGTGCATCCAACCATGTACCAAGTATATACCAATCATGTGTCAACTACTCATCAACAATGACTCATCAATATGTACCAACATAATCAATTATACACCTCATGTATGTGCCAAATCATCAACTGCTTGTCTCAACCATGACTAGTTTTGGATTAGTCAACAACCCTAACTTGAACTAATATTAACTTTTCACCTGTAATGAATAAAATTCTAAAAGTGATATAAAATGTTCTTCAGTGTGTTTTATGCAATTATTCTAGGTGTCACTACTTGGAACCTGTCATAAAAGGAGTTATAGAAAAAATTACATACCTTACTGAATTGTGGCTTATTCTAGAGAGCGAACTTGTAGAGCGTTCCCCGCACAAAATATTTGTTCAATTGATTTGGAACTATTAGAAAACATACTACAGGCTGTAATATAACCAACAAAATTTCTCTCACTGAATTTGGATCTATTATGAATAAGTTTTGACGTTTTTACCCGAAACACCTGTTTTAGACTAGTTTCAGGACTAGCCACAAACCCTATTTTCCACGTAGTGTATCACCAAAAATACAATGACCCACAAGATGATTTTTTAACCAAATATAATTGGATATTTTTACTGAATTCCATATCAATATCATGGTCTGAATCATTATATAAAACAAGTTATTGGAAAAATGGTGAGATGACCTGTAAATAACATACCTTAGAAAGCATCATGAAAAAATTTATCCTCCCTTGAATTTCAACCCTATTTTCTTCACCTTCCCTCTAAAATTAGGATTATATATCCTTTTGTTACCTCCGTCACCTATATATCTTCAATATTCTCAAGTGTTCCACACCAAAAATGCTCAAGAAACACTCATAATAAGCTCTCCATCAATACTCCAAAATATATTCTCACAAGAATCTCTCCATTGATCCACAAAAAGGATGATCTACAAGAGAGCATTGCTATATTATTTATACTTTCATCCACTAGGTCACTTAACCTAGTTTTAGGTCACTTAACCCATTTCTAATTCACTTAACCTATTTTCCTTATTTTAGGGTTAACCACTTTCCATAAATAGAAAGTTCTCCAATACTTTATCATTTAAATATTCCTTCTTGATTTTGTCACCTTACTTTATCATTTCTTGATTTTGTCACTTCTCTTTATTATTTAAATAATCCACCTTGACTTTGTCACTTTACTTTATCATCTAAATAATGATTTCTTCTTTAACCCATTTTTAGGTCACTTAACCCATTTCTAGGTCACTTAATCTATTTTCCTTATTTAAGGGTTAACCACTTTCCATAAATAGAAAGTTCTCCAATACTTTATCATTTAAATATTACTTCTTGATTTTGTCACCTTACTTTATCATTTCTTGATTTTGTCAGTTCTCTTTATTATTTAAATAATCCACCTTGACTTTGTCACTTTACTTTATCATTTAAATAATAGTTTCTTCTTTTATGCCACTTTGACTTCTTTTACTTTGGGGGCTTCAAGCCTTCATGTGGGGGTCCTTCATCTTTGTAATTCCATAACTCTCAAACCATGAGGAGTTATGTGACATTCCACATACCACCGGAAATGACATGATAAGCACTATCCATCTAGGATAGCTTCATCAACAATTACCTTGATCTTCATCTCATTATTCCACATACAAGCATCAACCATTCTTCTAGGATAACTCAATATGCAAAGCATCTTCCCGTGAGGGCTTTCACCATAAGGGGACCACTTTGGAGTTCATCCATTTGTGCACCTTATCAATCATTATAAGACAATAATGAGAGAATGAGTCCTAGAACCATTCTTCTAGGATAAGTCAATCTGCAAAGCGTCTTCCCGTGAGGGATTTCACCATAAGGGGACCACTTTGGAGTTCATCCATTTGTGCACCTTATCAATAATAATAAGACAATAATGATTCATCTATACATTTTTCCAACAATGCATCATATACCAATGAAACCACATCGATCCATCTTCATCATTTATCAATGACAACTCATTGATCTATCTTCATCATATCAATGACAACTCATTGATCAATATTCATCTATGCATTCTCATCAAGGAAAATACATATTACATTACATCAATCATAAATCAATCAATCCTTTGGCATCAATCAATCACTTGACATCAATCAATCCTTTGGCATCAATCAATCACTTGACATCAATCAATCCTTTGGCATAAATCAATCACTTGACATCAATCAATCAAACCATTTGCATCAATGAAAACATGATCCAACAATCTACCCCTTTGGCATTGATGGAAATACCAATATTGATGTCAACACCAATTACCAATTATTGATGTCAACATGTAGATAAGGCATTCTCTACATCAATAGTCAATGTGACTATCTCTCCCAATCAATAATCATCAATCACAACAATGTGACTATCTCTCCCCCTTTGAATTCAATGGCAAAGGGCCATTCTCCTCTTGGGGTTGCTCCTCTTACTTGAACTCTTCTTGGGACTACTCCCCCTGTCTGAATGCCTTTGATATTACTCTGAATAATCTCTCCTTTTTTGAACAAGGGATATCACTCTGATGTAATGATGAAAATACATCACTCATACTCCCTCTATGGCCATCGCTCCTCCTGAAATTATGCCTCTGTGCTCTTTCTTCAAATATAGGGCTCTTTTCTAGGTATGTATATGATAAATATCTCCTCCTAGAATCATGGGAAGAAGAATGACTCCCCCTATGGGTATGTCTCCCCCTAACTCCTCTGCAAGATCAACAATATGCTACCATATAACGATCCTTGAACCTCTTCATGCATCAAACTCATGTGCTACCAACCATCATGAAACAACATATATGTCAACAATAAAATAGAGAATCATGAGTAAAATATCAACCAAGTACATCTTGTACCAAAATGTGTTATCATCATGCACAACACCTATGTACATCAACCATGTACATCAACATCATGCAATGTGCCAAAAGATATCATCCATGGAATGTATCAATGATATGCCTCTATCAACATGCTAACATATGCATCTACCAATATTCCAACCATGTGCATCTACCAATATGCAAACCATGTGTCATATCAATCATGATATGTCTCCATCATGAACCAAGTACCATAACCATGTATCAAACAAATACCAATTATTGTGCTAATCAAGTAGTACCAATGGTGTAGTATCATCAAGCATATTCCATCTAGGAGTGTACGAAGCATGTATCAATTATAGATTAATCTATGAATCATCAATGATTTACAACATGATCACCTCATCAACTCACCAACCACATGTCCCAATGTGTAGCCCATCCATATGCTAAATGCATGCATCAAGCTTTCCAACAAGTAAGCCTCTAATACATCATCAAGATATATCACATAACCAAGGTGTCATAACTTCACTATCATAACCAACATTGTTATTCAACAAAAAATGCATCAATCCATACACATGGGTTAGTTCCATGCACCCAAGATTTTATTTTACATCATCACCTTAATCCAATATAGAATCATGAAAACCTGCAGCAAACAGTGTCGAAACCTATAATAAACCATGTCATACCCTACATCACAGAGTTATACCATCACATCAAACTACAATCCCTATGCATAACCCTTTTCCTTAGGATTCACCACATATAAATGGCCTGCTGCACAGACAACTCGCTTATGTATGCGACCTATACAAGGTTAGCCTGTGCATGTACGTGACCGATACCACTATCACACACATATGCCTCAGTAGATGACATTTTTGAACTTCCCTTCAGTCTTTCATTGTCTTCTGGATTATCTTTGTTCTTCACCCACTTCTGTAGATGTCCCTGCTCCTCAGAACTTGATCTCTGAGCATCCATATTTTCAAATATGTCTCCCTTTCTTACTTCATTCCTTCTTCTAGCCATGCTATGTGATTCCTCGTCATGGAATTTCTTCTTGTGTTCCAACACTCCTAGGATTTGTGGCCAAATCCACTACAACTGTAGCATCTCATGGTGTTACAATGAACAACAATGTGTCCTACTTGATTACATCTCCAACACCTTATGATGTTATGAAATCTTCCATTATATCTTCTACATTCAAAATATTTGTGACCATATTCATTACATGAATAACAATGCCCATGAAAAATACTTTCATACCTTTGCTTTGGTGTCCCAAATATAGCTTATTGATGTCTTCCTTGCTTTGTTCTTTCGAAATTTTCCTTACCTTGGGTAGATGGTTGCTTTGCAACATTGTCTTCCTTCTTTTATGGACTTAGCTCATGCTTCTTTGAGGTGATTTCTTCAACATGTGTATCTTCTTCTTTGTATCCAAGACCTGATTTATCATATGGTGATCTTTGACTTTCTAAGATCTCATCCAAGATTTTTGAGCTATTCAAGAATTTATTTGACTTCTCAACTTTCTTTCTAAGATCAACAATTTTAGCTTCTAACTTATCACATGACTCTTCCTTTTCATTAATTTTATTCTTCAAAAGTTATTCTACCCTTTTGGCTTCTTCAATTTGGGTCTTCAGATGAATAATAGTTTCAAACATTTTGCTAATCTCATCATCTACCTTCATATCTTCTTTTTCATTATTTAGTCTTGTGATCTCTTCTTCCTTTTCTTCCAATTTAGTCTTATTGCTCTCTTCTTGTTCTTTGAGCATTCCCTTTAACTTCAAGATGTGCCTTTGACTCCTCCTATGAAACTTCTTAGTGTTATTTGAAAGATAGTTATAGTGTGTATAAAAATGATCATTTTTGTATCTATATAAACCCTCTTCAACTTCCTTTTGAAGTTCTAATAGATCTTCTTCTATTCTTTCCATGGGATAACTACCATCAAACTTTACACAAAATATTTCTAGATAATCTTATTCACTTGAGAAAAATTTAACATCATCACATTTTGAATCATTACAATCAAGAGTCTTTGGAGATTCTATATCTTCATTTGAAATACTTTTGGGATCTTCCTTTGTGCTATCTTCACTTGAAATTTTTTCAAGATCACATTTAGAAATAATATAATCAAGGGTTTTTGGAGATTATTTACCTTTGATAATATTTATGGAGAGGTCTTCAATATCTTCCTTCTCCTTCTTGCTTTGATATGTCTCCTCTAGATTTAGCCATAGATCCTTGGCGAAAGTGCATTGTTCCATGATTTCTTTGATAGGTTTTGAGAGTCCACTAAGAGTGGTCTTGATAACCAATGCATCATTATTCTTTCCTTCCTTTTGAGATGCAAACTTTGACTTGTTCCTCAACAAAACTGATCCACTAATGGCTGCCTTCCAAATAGTTGCTCCCATTGTCTTCAAATACACTCTCATCTCTATTCTCCAAGTAGAATAGTTTTCCTCATCAAGGATTGGTATTTCATCATCCATTTGCGTGTCTATGGACCTCCTTCAAGCTTCTTAAGTCTTGTAGTGAAGGCCCGCTCTGATACCAATTGTTGGACACACTGACTACACTTAGAGGGGGAGGGGGGGGTGAACAATGTAGGGCTCTTTTCCCAAAACTCGTTAGTTAATAATCACCATTAACTCATTAATGATTGTTGTCATTTATAACTAGTTAAATGTCAACACATATCAGCAATATATATCAACAATATATCATCAACAAGTCATCACCACAAGGAACACAAAGAACACAAGATGTATGTATAATTTTCTTTTTATTATGGACTACAATCCTTGGGGTTTTTCAGCAACAACTGAATAGAGTACAAATGTACTAGAGAAACATCTATATAATGCAAGACTCATATTACACCCTCAAAACCAACTGATATAAATCAACAATCCTCAACATATATCAATCTGTACCATAAACAAGTGCATCAACCATGCACCAACATGTGCCAAACAACCTGTACCATAAACAAGTGCATCCAACCATGAACCAAGTATATAACAATCATGTTTCAACTACTCATTAACAATGAATCATCAATATGTACCAAAATCATCAATTATACACCTCATGTATGTGCCAACTCATCAACTGCTTGTCTCAACCATAACTAGTTTTGGATTAGTCAACAACCCTAACTTGAACTAATCATAAATTTGTACTTGTAATGAATAAATATCTAAAAATGATATAAAATGTTCTTCAATGTGTTTTATGAAATTCCTCCAGATGTCACTACTTGAAACCTGTCATAAAAGGAGTTATAGAAAAAATGGCATACCTTGCAGAATTCTGGATTATTCTAGAGAGCGACCTTGTAGAGCGTGCCCCTCATCGAATATTTGTTAAATTGATAGGAAAATATTACATGGAATAATATAGACTTTAATATAAAAAAAACAATTAATCTCACTGAATTTGGATCTGTTATGAATAAGTTATGACATTTTTACCCGAAACACCTGTTTTAGACTAGTTTCAGGACTAGCCACAAACCCTATTTTCCACGAAGTGTATCTCAAAAAATAAAATGACACACAATATGAATTGTTTACCATGGATAATTGGATATGTTTCCTCAATGGCATATCAATCTCACAGTCTAAATCATTATAGAAAAAACGTTATTGTGAAAATGGTGAGATGACCTGTAAATAACATACCTTAGAAAGCATCATGAAAAGAATTTATCCTCCCTTGAATTTCGGCCCTCTTTTCTTCACCTTCCCTCTAAAATTTGGCTTAGATATCCTTTGGTTACCTCATTCACCTATAGATATTCAATATTCTCAAGTGTTCCACACCAAAAATGCTCAAGAAGCTCTCACAAGAAGCTCCTCATCAATACTCCAAAAGATATTCTCACATGAAGCTCTCCATTGATCCAAAAAAAGGATGATCTACAAGAGACCATTTCTAAATTATTTATACTTTAATCCTCTAGGTCACTTAACCCATTTTTAGGTCACTTAACCCATTTCTAGGTCACTTAACCTATTTTCCTTATTTTAGGGTTAATCACTTTCCATAAATAGAAAGTTCTCCAATACTTTATCATTTAAATATTCCTTCTT
>ML792746.1:254216-276758 GCA_009831015.1 Picea engelmannii
AATAAGAGATTAAAGTGATGACAAACATGTATATGGGAAATGTAGATGTATAACATAAAAAGGGGAATAATGAGAAATTAAGGTGATGGATGATAGTTTAATAATGTAGACAGGGATAATGAGAGGATAATGGTCTTAGTTTTTTTTTTGGAATTTTCTATATGTTATACTACATAGGTGATGTCATTCTCACATATGCATTTAAAGAGGAAGTAATGAAATATAAATATGGTCTTAGTTTTTTTTGGAATTAATTTCTTCTTTGTAAAATTTTTGAAACTACTAGATTTACTTTAAATCTTACCCTCGTCTTCGCCCCAAGAATTTTATGAAGACCCAACTAATACTTAGGTCGGTTTTTGTTTAATTTGTTATTTTTATTCCAGGGTCTGCTCTTAAGGTTAGACTAAAATTTAACCCCAAAAGTTTTAGACTTAGTACTTAGATTCTGAACTGGGCGACACTGGGTTAGGGAAGTTGTTTTAAGAATTTCTTAAGGCGTTATTGTCTTAGGGCTATTTAGGTTTGTTTCCTTCATCCACATCAATGCGACATGCCCTTTAGGATGCACCACGTGCTCCAAGGGTGCCACTCGCCTCGTTCATTTCCTTTGCGCGACGTGCCCTTCAGGATGCACCACGTGCTCCAAGGGTTCCACTCACTTCTTGTGTTTCTTTTGTGCGACGTGTCCTTCAGGATGCACCACGTGCTCCAAGGGTGCCACTCGCCAACTGGACTGATTGGTAGACATCTATAACCCCTGGAGTCAACACTCCTCCATGTGAACTTGTGGGAGACTAAGGGCTCTAAGGAATAAGGCCCCCACCTTATTGTGCGCCCCTTAGAATCATCGTGAGCGACTGTCGCAGTCTGCCCTCATAGCATCGTGGATCCTCTCGAACTAGGTAATCATTAACCTATAGTTTGAGCCATGGTATGAGTGCTAGTAGGCGGTGACAGGGACGGTATCTACCCCTCTCCCTCAACCTCTCTAGAATCGTGTGTGTGGCCCCTTTACTCCATATGTGAGTCTGGTCGACAAGCTATCGTCAACCTGCATCATCAACAATCATGTCAGAACATGTCAATATCATATCATCAAATCAAATGAAATATCACAGTAAATGAATCAACCCAAAAGCACACTCCCTGACTCAATCCGGACTCCAAGGGGTTCCACCGATGCCTCTACATCCTTAGGTTCCAAAACCCTGCACACACAATACAACTGAGTCAAATAGCACCTGTCTACATCACATAGTAAAACATCATGTCGTCTATCATAACACATCATAATAAAGTATAAATGTTTTAACATCAGAAAGTCCAGATCACTTGCGAGCAAGTGTCCTCAATTAATAAGTTTTCTCAGTGTGCCAGAGCGGGATGTTACATACACCCCCTCTTGGTCTAAACTTCATCCCGAAGTTTCTCAGTAGAAATGTCGAATAAAAGTATCACAATATCATAAGTTTATCTAATCAAACAAAAATGGAAAATGATGGCGTATATCATGTGCGTCCTCCCAGGTCGCTGAGTGCGGACTATAACTGTCCCACTGGACCTTGACCTGATCTACCATTCGACGTCGTAACTGTCGAACACGATGATCTAAGATGCGGACCGGCTCAGCCGTGAGCTCTCCCTCATCCGATACTTATAATGAAATCATGTCAATCACGTTTGTAGGATCACTAATATAATGTCTCAGAACAGATACATGAAAAACATCGTGCATACGCCTCAAAGAATCAGGCAAGGCTAGTCAATAGGCCATGGGCCCCTTTCTCTCCACAATCTCGAAAGGTCCTACGAACCTAGGAGAGAGATTATCTCCCTTTACAAACTTGATCGAACTCTTATGTAGTTTAACCCACAAGAGGACTCGATCTCCGACCTCGTAACTACGGTCGACTCGGTGCGCATCGATATAACTCTTCGGTCTATCCTGCGCTTCTTTAATCCCTTGTCTTATGGTTTGCATTTGCTCTTCCATTTCTTGGATCGCTTCTGGTCCCACCAGGACCCCATCCTCAAGCCGATCCCAACTCAAGGGCGTCTGACACGATCTCCCATAAAGGAACTCAAAAGGCGTCATCTTAATAGTGCTCTGGTAACGATTGTTGTAAGCGAACTCTACTAGAGGAAAGAATTCCTCCCAACACTTCTATTGGTCCATCACGTACATGCGCAACATGTCTTCTAAGGTTTGGTTCGTTCGTTTGGTCTATCTATCCATCTCTGGGTGATACGCAGTACTAAAGTTAAGTTGGGTTCCCAATGCCTCTTGGGAACTCGTCCAAATTCATCCAGTAAACACCGATCCTCGATTGGATATAATCTTCTTAGGCATGCCATGCAGCCTCACAATCTCATGGATGGAAATTCTTGTTATGTCAGGGTCCTGATACGTCGTACGCACCGGATTAAAGTGAGCACTCTTCATCAGAGTGTCTACTACTACAAAAATCGAGTCGTGTCTCTTTGCCGTCACTCGCAATCCAACAATAAAATCCATCGAAATAACTTCCCATTTCGATGCCAGAATGGCATGTGGTTGAAGTAATCCTGCCGGGTGTCTATGTTCAGCCTTTTACTTGCTGACACTCTAGACATCTGGCCACAAGGTTGACTATTCTCTTTATGTAAGTAATCTCGAAGTCGTACTCGCTAAGTAATTTTGACCAACGTCGTTGTCGCGCGTTCAGGTTTCCTTGCGTGAAAATGTGTTGCAACCCGCAATGGTCAGTCTTTACTTCAATTTTTCATCCAACAAGGTAGTGTCTCCAAACCTTCAAGGCATAAAAGATGGCTAATAACTCCAAATCGTGCGTTGCGTAGATTACCTCATGCCTTCTCAGCTTCCTCGAAACGTAAGCAATCACTCGTCAGTCTTGCATCAAGACTCCGCCTAATCCTTCCTTGGATGCGTCAGCACATACCAAGAAGTCTATGTCCATGTTAGGGACCTTTAGTATCGGTGCTGTCATCGACAACTCCTTAAGCCTTCGAAATGCTTCCGTGCATTTCTCGGTCCAACCAAAATTCTTGTTTTTCTTATGCAATTCCGTGATCGGATTTGGTATCTTCGAAAATCCCTCAACAAACCGTCGATAGTATCCTACTAAACCCATAAAACTATGACATACCCTAAGTAGTGAATCCTTGATTGATAAAAAGAGCATTTGGACAACCTCCCATACAATTTGTGCTCTCAAAGGCGCTGCAGTACCAAGTGCAAGTGCTCATCCTGCTCCTCCGTCGTCCGAGAGTAGATCAAGATGTCATCAATAAATACTTGGACAAACTTGTCCAAGTACTCGTGGAACACCTCGTTCATCAAACTCATGAATACCCCTGGGGCGTTTGTCAGTCCAAATGGTAAAAAAGTAAACTTGTAATGTCCAAATCTTGTCTTAAAGGTGGTTTTAGGGACGTCATCCTCCTTGATTCGTAACTGGTGATACCCTGATCGCAAATCGATCTTGGAAAACACCGTCGCACCCTTCATTTGATCGAACAGATCATCAATTCTTGGTAAGGGATACTGATTCTTGATCGTAGCCTTGTTCAGTTGACGATATTCAATGCAAAGCCTCCACGATCTGTCCTTCTTTCGTATGAAAATAACAGGTGCACCCCAAGGTGACACACCAGGATGTATCAGTCCCAATTCTAGCAACTCCTTCAGTTGCATTTTCAACCCTTGCAACTCCGGGGTCGACATCCGATAAAGAGTTATTGCTATTGGTTCGGTCCCCGGTTTCAGGTCTAAGGTAAACTCCATTTCCCTTTCCGGCGGCATCCCAGGTAACTCCTCTGAAAACATGTTTCGCAAACTCCTTCACCACCGGAAGGTGTTCTAGACCTTCCACTACTCCCTTTTCATTTAGCGCAAGGATCTCATAATGTTTGTACCCCTTGCGCATACTCTTCTGTAATTGTAAGGAAGAGACGAACCTCACGGAAACTCCCTGGTTTCAGCCTACAATCACACATCTCTTTCCTTCATCATCAACCAACCTCAACCGTTTCATCTTACAGTTGAGTATCGCCTTATGTGATTCCAACCAATCCATACCAATCACGACATCATAAGATCTTGAGATCGTGACGTTCAAGTTGACCCTTGTGACACACTCTCCCAGGTTAAGGGCACAGCCCGTAACTTTTCCTCCAATCTTATCTTTGGCTTCTGAAGCCATCTCTATGAAGCTAAACTTGTCTTGAACGACTTCCTTCGGGATGGCATCATGCAAGGTTTGAAGCATCAAGACATTTAGACCTTGCATGCAGGCTACCGTCAAGGCCCAACACGAACCTGATGGCCTTAAGCTTCTCAGTGTTAAGGTGCAGAGCATACCAGAGAAGCACCATAAAACGTGCCTCGTACTTGAGCACCGTATGACCTCCCTGTTGTAATGCGTTGAACTCATTGAGCTGATGCTCAATGAATTCCTCAGAAAGATACCTCTCTCGAAACCATTCCTCGAACAGTTCCCATGACACGTCTTCAACGACCATGTTCAGTTGTGGCAGGAGTGTCTTCCACCATAGAAGAGAACTCCCCTTTAGTTGAAAGACTGCCATGCGGACCTTCATGTTGGAGGTATAATCGCGAAGTGTGAAGCACAATGCCATATTCTCCAACCATGCCTTGACAGCTACGCCGTCTGGGGCACCCAAGAACTCAAGAAATTTTACCTTCTCGAGTTCATGGTGAATGCTACCCGTAATGGCCGGTGCGCGTGACGGAACCTCAGCGGGTGCCGGCGCCCTGGCCTCATCTCTGTCCAAGTGGCGGATCAGTGCCTCGGACATGTGCTGGAGGGATCTCGTCATCCCAACATCATCACCAACTACTATCTTCTCCTATCCGAGAACTTGCTCGCCTCGCTGGGGGTTAGACCCCTCAGGCATGGATGCTACTGGAGGCGTCATGCCTCCTCCCCTAGCTCCCCATCGTCTGCCTCCATGGCGTCCTCTAACCATGATTACCAATCACGCACACAATCAAATCGATCAACAATAGTAATATCATTCAATCATGTCAACGAAAGCCGTATCGAATCCCAAGTCATGGGTCGAACTAGCTCTGATACCATATGTAACGACCCTACTCGTTACGATGAAAACTCTGATAATAGGTGATTTTTTTTTTTGTTGTTTAAGGCGTGTGCGCACATGAAAAAAGGGAACAGACACACTTAACTCTATGTCACCACCCGATGACTAACAAGACGCAACCATGATGTTCACAACAAGAAGGCTTAAGGTGTAAAACAGGTAACTACAAGCAATAAATGACCATAGACATAAGGCGCGTAACAAGTAACTGCAAACGTTTAACGACATACTAGGTTATGAACGGTACAAAACAAAAGGAAGAATCCATAGTAGTAGATTTTACTATTTCTGCACAGGAAAGCAGGGCATTTAATATTAGTTCTCTGCTCCGGAGAGAGAGAAGGTCAGATAGGCTCCTGGTTGACTGCTCAAGCAGGAATTAGTAATCTCCCTCAGGTATGTCGCAAGAGTGGAAACCCTGCCTTTGAAGGGCCTGAGACTCTTGATACGGCACTGGATTCTTTTCTCAGAGATAATCACACATAGATTTAGGTACTAAGGCTACATGGAGGTGTCTACA
Source organism: Picea engelmannii (assembly GCA_009831015.1). Taxonomy (NCBI): domain Eukaryota; kingdom Viridiplantae; phylum Streptophyta; class Pinopsida; order Pinales; family Pinaceae; genus Picea; species Picea engelmannii. The sequence goes on from ML792746.1 coordinate 259,864, forward strand.
ACCTGCCCGACACAAGCAGACCACGCAATGCAGGATAACCAAGTACTACAAAATCAAGGAAAACCACGACCCCTACGGGAGATGCAAGTCAGAAGAACTCCGACATCAAAACAGACCATTTACTCCATTTGACTTCGATTAATGATGAGTTACCAACCTCGCCTTAAATAAGTACGTGTAATTAATTACATAGCTCTATTTACTACATCACAAAGACTCAAGGTTCCACTCAAGAATTTCTATTCATTTGATTAATGTAAATAAACTTTCAACATCGCTACCACAACATCAGCCACTTTACAATTTATATCATCATAACCACCTGCAAGGACAATCACCTTCCCCCTTATATGTTGTCTAAAACAGTTCCATTATCATTACCATAAGCAGTGACCACATTAGCCTTAACCTTGCCATGGATAATAGCATTTACCTAAACATTACACTACCTTATCATTACCATGGACACTGTTGGTATTCAAGTTAGCCTTGCTATAATTTCTAGCATGAGTCACGAGATTACATGTCCTTAACATTCCAAAACCAATAATCGCACTGAAAATTAGTATTAACCTTAGTTTCATTGCAATCACCTTACATTACAATACATTCCAATGATATTCACTAACATTCCCTTACATAATCATTCTTTACATTTCGTTACATAAATTTCAATGTGCTAAATTCAAGGACATTACATTAATAATACACCCTAAGTAATAATCAATATTACATTTATCTTACTTATCCTGCAATAAGATAACGATCAATTACATCTTATATGTTAGTATCCATAATGAAACTACAATTACATCACCATAAAGCTAGCATCATCGCCCTCTATACCACAATAACATTGCAATTAAATAATGATGACTTTATCCTTTATTGGGATTAATGACAATAGAACCACTAAACCTAACCATAATTAACCATGTACTTACATTTAACAAGAGAATAGTATTGTAATTTTAAACTAAGAGTGGCTTCTCCTTACAAACATTATAATATATAAAATTTGAGGTTTAACATCATAAATTAAAATCAATGGAATGCCTATTGTAAATCGAGTTGTAGGGAATTTCCTAGCATTGTAAATTGAACCATTAAAGACTTCTCATTACAAAACATTTAAATAAAATATTCTATGTTTACCATAAGAAATTAAAATCAAATCGGGTAAATCGGATTGTAGAGAATTCCCTCCTAGCGAAGGTTATGCGTGCAGATACTGTTTCAGACAGCAAGGCGACAGGTGGAGTGGCGGGTCCTACGTATACGGTTCTACAAAAATATTGTCACAGGCAACCTTCAGACCCCATATTCAACTCGGCCTGACAGGTGGTAAATTCATCCTAACAGCCTCATAAAGAACCCTCTCATTGTCGTACTCACCCGACTGGCCGAGGTAACGATCCCGACAACCGGTCACACAATTCGTAGAGGGAAAGGTGCGTGCAACAATTGTAGGGAAGTTCTCGTACCTTCTACAGAGACGTGAAGGTGAGATGTTCAGTGCAGGGTCGAAGATTAGGTAGTTTTTGTTTTTGTTTTTGGTGTTTTTTTTTTCTTTTACAGGTGCAGAGGTGAAGGAATGGTTCCCACACAGTTACAGGGGAGAAATCAAAGGGTTTCAACATAGTTCAGAGGATAATGAATCACGTTAGACGAACTCGTTTCACGTCTTCGAACAAGTCGCTAGCGCATCAAGGTAAAACTTCGTCGCCAAAGGTAATATACTTCTGCTTCCCAAGATGCATCCTTCGGGATGGAAAGTGGGAAAAAATAGAGGTTTGTGGCAGAAGGCGTAATCAGTTTTGATAAAAAGAAATAGAACATACAAACCCTCCCCCACCTCCTTGCGGTGCCTCTGAATCAACATGCATGAAAGGACCGTGATAGCGCAACTTCCCAGGGATTTAATCGGTTTCAAAACAACTCAACCCTGAAAATGCAGGGATTTTTTTTTATACTCTTTTTATAAAAATTTAACATTGCGCGTGCCGGGATTCAAGTAGTTATCCAATGTAAAATTTAAAGTTTGAAACTGCAAGGATTCCAAGATTCGTTTGGATTAAAAATCAACTGAAAATTTCAGGGGTGCTAGAACGAAGACTCAAAACAGATTTACACCACGAAACTAAGATTCGTTTTGGATTAAAAATCAATTGAAAATTGCAGGGGTGCCAGAACGAAAACTCAGAATAGATTTACACAAATGAAACTAAGATTTGTTTGGATTAAAAATCAACTGAAAATTGCAGGGGTGCCAGAATGAAAACTCAGAACAGATTTACACAAACGAAACTAAGATTCGTTTGGATTAAAAATCAACTGAAAATTGCAGGGGTGCCAGAATGAAAACTCAGAACAGATTTACACAAACGAAACTAAGATTCGTTGGGATTAAAAATCAACTGAAAATTGTAGGGGTGCCATAATGAAAACTTAGAACAGATTTACACAACCTAAATTTTTTCCAGAAACATTATCTCTGCAACATACAAAAATGCATTACAACAGCTGAAGCAACATCTTTACAATAATACATCATAATTGCCGAAGTAAATAACTAGGAATTTTACTCTACTAAACACATGAGAATATCGTTGCTTTAATGCCCGCCTCGATGACGTCTGCGTGCTCCGTGCTGCTCCTGCTCACTGACCGTAGAGACTACACCGGTACCTCCCAGCCAAACGCTAGGGGTACTCTACTTCCCCCTTAGCGCCCCGAGCTGCAAAGGGGCCACACACAGTCCAAATGGTATACCTAGCTTCCCAGCTCGCCTCCACGGCTGAGATACCACTCTATTACCAGCTGATAAATTCCCAACTCCTCACAAGCAATCAGTCCAGTCCCCATTTCGGCAGCATAACAATATCCAACAGCCCATCCCCTTTCTTTTATAGGGTTTTGAGACCCCCCCTTTCCCTAATTCACATTTAACTCATGTTTTAATGAAAACCCCTAAAACTTCTCTATCTTACAAGTGTCACTCATCCCCCATGTTTCTCCAAAATTATATTCTTTAACTTATTAATTGTCTATGTTTTATTTATTACTTAATTTCCCTATTTTCATTAATCCCCTCTCCTTTTTTTTTAAACCAAAAAAAGGTAAATGCGCTATTTAATATATCCATTTTATTTTTAAAATTCGTTACTTTTTCTTAATGGTAGATGCGGTAGGGACTAATAAATCAAGGTAAAGAGAATCCATTATTAATTTTCTTTATTCTATAAATTAGAGATTATGGAATACACGCCAATTTGTTTATAATATATATATCTTATTTTATTTTTCCTATTTACCTGCATGTTATTCATCATTTTAATTTATCATCATCCATCATTTTAAATTATCATTAATATATATATATATATATATATATATATAGGTTAATAAGAGATTAAAGTGATGAGAAACATGTATATGGGAAATGTAGATGTATAACATAAAAGGGGAATAATGAGAAATTAAGGGGATGGATGGTGATTCAATAATGTGAAATGGACATGTAAATGGGAAATGGATACTGAAAGATTAAGGTGATGGATGATAGTTTAATAATGTAGACAGGGATAATGAGAGGATAATGGTTTTAGTTTTTTTTTTTGGAATTTTCTTTATGTTATACTACATAGGTGATGTCATTCTCACATATGCATATAAAGAGGAAGTAATGAAATATAAATATGGTCTTAGTTTTTTTTGGAATTAATTTATTCTTTGTAAAATTTTTGAAACTATTAGATTTACTTTAAATCTTACCCTCGTCATCGCCCCAAGAATTTTATGAAGACCCAACTAATACTTAGGTGGGTTTTTGTTTAATTTGTTATTTTTATTCTAGGGTCTGCTCTTAAGGTTAGACTAAAATTTTACCCCAAAAGTTTTAGACTTAGTACTTAGATTCTGAACTGGGTGACACTGGGTTAGGGAAGTTGTTTTAAGAATTTCTTAAGGCGTTATTGTCTTAGGGCTATTTAGGTTTGTTTCCTTCATCCACATCAATGCGACGTGCCCTTCAGGACGCACCACGTGCTCCAAGGGTGCCACTCGCCTCGTTCGTTTACTTTGCGCGACGTGCCCTTCAGGATGCACCACGTGCTCCAAGGATTCAACTTTCTTCTTGTGTTTCTTTTGTGTGATGTGCCCTTCAGGATGCACCACGTGATCCAAGGATGCCACTTGCCAACTGGATTGATTGGTAGACATCTATAACCCCTAGAGTCAACACTTCGCCAGGTGAACTTGTGGGAGACTAAGGGCTCTAAGGAATAAGGCCCCCGCCTTATTGCACACCCATTAGAATCATTGTGAGTGACTGTCGCAGTCTTCCCTCATGGCATTGTGGATCCTCTCGAACTAGGTAATCGTTAACCTACAGTTTGAGCCACGGCGAGAGTGATAGTAGGCGGTGACAGGGTTGTTGTCCACCCCTCTCCCTCAACCTCTCTGGAATCATGTGTGTGGCCCCTTTACTCCATATGTGAGTCTGGTTGGCAAGCTATCGTCATCCTGCATCATCAAAAATCATGTTAGAACATGTCAATATCATATCATCAAATCAAATGAAATATCACAGTAAATGAATAAACCCAAAAGCACACTCCCTGACTCAATCCGGAGTCCAAGGGGTCCCACCGATGCCTCTGGATCCTCGGGGTCCAAAAACCTGCACACTTAATACAACTGAGTCAAATAGCACCTGTCTACATCACATAGTAAAACATCATGTCGTCTATGATAACACATCATAATCAAGTATAAATGTTTTAACATCAGAAAGTCCAGATCATTTGCGAGCAAGTGTCCTCAATTAATAAGTTATTTCAGTGCGCCAGAGTGGGATGTTACAGATCGATACTTCCATGAAAGAGAACATTGATATCAGATATAAGAAAGTATGGATAAGAAAACAAGAAGAATAGGTGAACAAAGAACAGGTCCCAGAGATCACAAGATTAGAAATAAAACGAGATGAAGAAAAATATATAGAGAAAAAAAAGGATGTCAGATATAGAAAGGTTTGGAAAATAAATGAAATAAAATAAGGATAAGTCAATAAGAAACATGTTTAAGATATTTTACTTTCATGTATTGTACTGAAAGATGAATCCATAGAAAGAAAGAAAGAAGTTAGAGCTCAGAGAGATGATGAATCTACCAATAAAGATGATGATGAATACACATCAGAGAAGGAATTGTTCTGAGCCATACGACTTAGAGACTCACAGGTAATATGAATATTAGATAGGGGGAGTCTATGCGATAGCTGTGAGAGAAAAAAGAACCACCCTTTGAGTAGCTTGCAGAGTTTGAGAAGACATATCCATGGAAGTCAGCTAGTAGAAGTACATTTTGATAGATTAATCAAGACTTCATGATAGTATAGTAATAAATGGGCCAACATTATGGACAATTGTGCAAGTAGAGTCTTGGACAGTATGGTCAGAGATGGATTTGTAAGAATACTTAGCATGATTGGATAGATATATGAAAGTAGATGAGAGAATGGATTCATAGATTGGTTCAGAGAGTGGTTCAGAGACAAAGGAACATTATCATAATGGATGATAATTACATAAGAAATGGCTTGAACAATGCTAATGGATTCCAAATTGACATATATTTTTTTGACACATGCAGTGTATACAATAGTTCACATTCAAAATAGAGTAATGCTCAGAAACAACAATGACAAAACTCCCTATGAACTATGGAAAGGAAGCGTAGACAACAACCTTTACATCAACGTAACTCAAGGTAGTATTTTATTAATTGAAATTTATATTGATGATATTGTTTTTGGAAGTACTAATGAAAGGTTAAGCCAGAAATTTGCAAAGGATATGAAGAATGAATTTGAAATGTCATTTCTTGGAGAACTATCCTTCTTTCCGGGTCTTCAGGTATGTTAAAGCAACTAAGGAAATTTTATTTCTCAAACTAAGTATATCATAGAAATGATAAAGAGGTTTGGAATGGAAGATTGAAAACTAGTTACCACTCCTATGCAAACCAATTGCAAGTTGAGCAAAGATGATGATTCAAATTCTACATACTAGAGGCAATACAGTTCAATCATTGGTAGCTTACTATATGTGACAACATCCAGACTAGATGTAATGCAAACAACTAGATAGGTAGCACGATTTAAAGCAGCACCAAAGGAATCACATGTATTAGCAGTGAAGATGATTTTTAGATATCTAAAAGGAATATAAGAGTTTGGATTATGGTATCCAAAAGGAAAGGATCTATCACTTATTGCCTACATAGATGCAGATTGGGCATGTTACATTGATGACCGACGAAACACTGATGGAACAACGTTCTACTTGGGTGATTGTTTAGTATCATGGCTAAGAAATAATCAATCATCAATATATTTATCTACAATCGAGGCAGAGTATATTGCAGAAGCACCATTTTGTACACAGGTTCCTTGGATGAAAAAAACTCTGACAGATATACAGGTTGAGTATGATGAGCCCATTCCAATCTATTCTGATAATACAAGTGCCATCAATATCTCAAAGAAACTGGTAATTCACTCCAAAACGAAGCACATTCCAATCATATATCACTTTCTACAGGAACATGTTGCAGAGAAGAACATCAGAGTTGAATATGTGGGAAAAAAATAAAAAGTGGCATACATATTTACAAAACCTCTTCCACGGGAATCCCTTGAGTATATTTACTAGAGACTAGGAGTAATTTCTACTCCAAAATGAATGTTTTTTAATTCTTATCTTATATGTCTTATATGTACAAGAGGAAGCACCATAAATAGGACAAAGAGGGAGAGATTTATCAGATGCAAAGGTAAATGCTTGGAGAGAGAGCATAGAGGCATGTTTCCAAGGGGAGTGATTGTCACAAGGGAAGAATGAGAGATCTGACTTCAGAGTGATAGCCTTTTTCAAAGGGGGATATATTATTCATATGAAGGGAAAGAGAGTAATCAGAGGCTTATAAACACAAAAAAATCAAAGGCACGTAGACAGGGGGAGCAACCCCTAGGAGAGTTCAGTCAGGGGGAGTAGCCCCAAAGGGATATACCCTTTATCATTGATGTCAAAGGGGGAGAGATAGAAACATTGATGAAGAGTATATGCATGAATTTTATCATGACTAAGTGTTTTCATCAATGTTGGTGTTGCCATCAATGCCAAAGGGGGAGATTGTGAGATAATTGGCTTAGGTTGATGGATAGTTGGTATGAATATTTGGTTGTCATTGATGTCAAGCATTGGAGAGTGATATTGTAGATTGATATTAAAATAATGTTAATCAAACCTGATTAGCATTATTTTAATATCAATATACAATAATTGGGTTAGCCCTAGATTGATATCAAACCTACAAACCTTCCTTAACTTTAACAACAAGAGACTTACATTTTCATCAAACTTTTCTTTAGTCTCACATGACTAGTTTTGGATTAGTCAACAACCCTAACTTGAAATAATAATAACTTTGTACATGTAATGAATAAAGATCTGAAAATAGTACACAATGTTCTTCAGTGTGTTTTATGCAACTCCTCTAGGTGTCACTACTTGGAACCTCTCAGAAAAGAAGTTATAGCAAAAATGACATACGTTGTTGAATTTTGGCTTATTCTAGAGAGAGGACTTATAGAGCGTGCCCCACACAGAATTAATTAACTACACAAGGTTTTGGGGAAATTGGAAAAATATAAAAAGTTTTTTAAATCATAATCGATATAATGCTTTGATATACAAAACCTGTGAAAGTGTAAACTTTTGTAATGCAGAAGGTTAATTAAATTCCAGTGTGTTTTGAAAAGCTAGAACAAATAGGTATGCATTTTTATGTTTAAAAGTTATTAATTTATATAGCTTCTTCGAAGGTAAATCAATTTTGGTTTTTTGTTTGATAATGTATGCAAGCAAAAAAATATCCAGAGTATAGACTAGAAAAGAAAAGAACAAAGAATCCATTGGAACTATCCTTATTTCCGATCTAGACTCTTTCAACATCACAGACACAAGTAGTTGCAAAAGAAGGGGTCATAACAAAAGGTACCATGAGATATATCACATTTTCTAGAACGAATAATACCCATCAAACAATGAAGACATTTATACATGCAAAAACATTGGAAGAAGAAAGATTCACACTATGATTGCTCACCCTTTGATTTTTCCTTATAATGACAATGCGTGGTGTTGCTTCACCCACCTACAAAAGGAGATGGCCACCATAGTCAATGCATCTAGTGTCCTGATCACATATTTGAAGGACTAAGACATCAAGGAATGGTACAAATTCCCAGATCCCATAGTATTACTATATGAATCATTTCTTGGCAAGTTCAAAGTCGAGCAAAAGGTCTTTGAAGCATTGATGGAAAGTTGGTTCATCATAGAGGAAAGGACAATGAAGGAAGGANTATATATATATATATATATATATATATATATATATATATATATATATATATATATAAAGACAATGATCTTCAGGATATATGGTGAGGAAACCAACATGCATTTCGGAATGGAGTGGTTTCTGATGGCTTACACAGTGGTCAAAATTGGACAACCTTTCAAATGGGACAATAGTTTATCTTTCAACATCATCAAATGATCTCAGGAAGGAAAAGGTATGAAAAACCTTGTCTTATATATGAAATCCTACCTTATAGATGTTATTTGTGTTGCTCATCAATTTCCCACTTTTAATTGGAGTTGGGAACCTAAGCCAACTCTCAATTCATGTATATTGTTCATAATTCTGGGAAGTAAATTGTAAGGAACACATATACAATATTTTTTATTACTTCCTAGAACTGCAGTATAAATCCATTTTCATATTTTATCCACATAGAATATCTCATGGAGCTATAACATCCTTGAAAGAAATAGGATATTGGTACATGAGGAAATGTTATACCTATGTTAGGATCTATGAAACCACCAATCCACCACATATGCTTCCCAAATATGTTCCTTATAATTTATTATAAAGACAAATATCCTATCAAATAGTTGAGAAGAGAGTAACTTCCTACATATCATAGAAAAAAAAAAGTATTGGCCAGTCTTCCCACTCTACATAGGAAGGTATACTTTATCAAATAATCCAAAGGCTGAAAATGAAGCTGAAGCTTTAAGAGAACTATGTTTATGTACAGGAAGTATAAAAGGACTTGATCCTAAGAATTTGGTATATCACCATATAAAGGTTTTCAATCTCTCTGGACAATTTTTACACAAAGATAACTTTTCATCGGATCTATTTAGAGGAACTATATATTTTGAGGAATTATTAGACAAGTTACCAACTAATTTGGAGAGAGAGAGAAAATCCAAAAAGAGGAAGATGACACAAGGGTTTTGATAAAGGAACATTTTAATGCAGTACTCTAACAATATAAAGAGAAGAATGAATCCAAAGAAAGAGAACAGAGGCAGAAATATGTGAATATGAAAAGAAAGTCTAATGAAGTTGAGGAGAAGTATTTGTAGAAGACAAAAACACAGTTGGAAAAGAAAAAAGAAGAACTGGACAAAATCAAATATAAGAGCCAAGTTTCAAAGAAGAACAATGGAGGGGAGACAAATAATATAGAAACAAAGACCAAATCTCAAGTATATAAAGAGCTTTAGATAAAAACAAAAGTTGATGAAGAACAAGTCATATTAGCCATTCAAGATGAGGAAAGGAAGAAAAAAGAAGAAAAAGAGAAAAGGGATGCAACTAAGTCACAAAAAAAGGAATCAGATCAAGTAAATACAAGTGTAGTGATAATCCATGATCTTCCTACATAGTTAGAGTCCTAATTAAATAATGTACCCCTCTTGCAACTATCTCGAGAAGTTTCTCTTACACTTATCAAGATATGGGATTCAATGAAAGCGTAGTGTTTATAAGTGATTATTACTATAGTCACAACACAAGAGATATTGGGAAAAGAAATACTAAAATAAAAATAGGGGGAACAACACTTAACAAAGAACTAGTTGACAGAAGAATTAAGTGGAAGGCAAGGGAAGACCCGAGGGTTGATGCAATACATGAAATATTAGCCCTTAATTCCTTCGTTGGTGCAAATGCGATGTGAGTATATGAAATTGGAGAAGAATTGACGTATCAAGAGAAAGGGTGTATGATATTGAGGCTTCCATGAATAACATTAAAGAAAAGTTAACCAGCGAGTCCAAGGAAAAATCCAAGGTAGCAGATTAGTTGTATAGAGAAGAACAACAAAAGGAGTGACAACTTCATGAGAAATGATTAAGTAAAGAATTTGAAAAAAAGGATACCTTGAACTGAAAGTTACATAAAAAATAAACATAACAGCTTAAATATACACATACTCAAGAAATGGCAAGGTTACAGGTAGAATTCTTGGAGATAAGTGCATATAATGAAAATATAGAAGACCATATTCTCAAACTGTGACAAGATAATGATGTCCTGGAGGATAATTTGGGAGAAAGAAAAAGGGGAAATGTTGTGCCAGATATATTCAAAGAAGAATCCACTAGAGTTGATGAGGAACTCAGATATGTGATTTTTTTTTTTTTTTTATGTCTACTAAACATAATGCAAAATAACACATCAGATCACCTTAAGCTAGCTCTGCAGATGGACAGTATGAAGGAAAAGTACCAAAGGGTCCAAAGTTCCTATGAAAATATTTTAGTTTGTAAAGATGTTTATGATAAACCTCCTCACATATTACCAGTCTATACATCCAAGCAAAGGACCAAATACCAAGTACTCCTTAACATTGGGAAATCTATCCTCAATTATATCAAAACCATTGAGGAAACAGTTGGAAAATCTTGCAAAATATTGTGGAGGACATCAGAGAAATTTGTAGAATAATTTGAGATAGAGACCATGGAATATTTAGAAGAAGTAGGAGCATATAAAATGATAATAGAGGATGTGGAGACTAGAGTGAATCTCAACATCTAGGACATTGAAGTAATATAAGAGATTGAAAAAGAAGTGTTGGAAACAAGAACAATAAACCTAGTCAAATTGATCTTATTAACCAAACACTTCATACATCAAACAAAAGAAGATATGAAGACATAAGTGATAACCCCTATCTTTTATGGTGAGATAGATCTCGAGAATATGCAAATGGGAATAATAGATAATATATTATAAGACCTCAAATTGTGGAAATACTTCAAGGATAAAATGCAATAGCCAAACACCACTTGATTTTTTTAAACAAATTTTCTGCATTTTTATTATTTTGTAATTATTGTAAAGTCTCAACTAAGAATGTGAAACAAAGTGTTGTAACTTTCATCTGACAGTATCATGTTTACTGAATATGAAAATCCTTTTCTTTTGTTATATAAAAGGGATGGATTTAATGAAGTGGGTATGTTTACACTTTGTATATAAAGAGATTATGTTTACTATTACTTCAAAATTAATGAATATGAAGAGGCATTTTGGAGATATGGGTCTTAGTGAATGTGTTCAAGACTTTTCTTAATGCATTTAGCTTATATTTGAGTATTACATTTATTTTGTATGAATTACTTCTGCAAACTTTTCTATATACTCATATGGTTACATGTTTCCTTTTTAATACAACTACAATATCCTAGAAACATATTTCAACTAATTGTATGCATGTAAATGATGTTGTTGTTATATCACTAATATTATGAATATATAAAATATTTCTAGTTCAGATGGTATAATATTTTATTGTATTCAAAATTTAGCTAGTTTTCTTCTAACCAAGATAGGATTAGAATAGTTCTACATTTATACTTAAAATTAGTTCCATTAGTTAGTTATTTCCATATTTTAATTTATCCGACAACCTTTGGTTCTCAGATTCATATTTAGATAGAAATTTAGAGTGGAAACCAGGCCCACATACTGGTCGGAATCACCATCCCAAATGAGAGTGATTCTAATTGGGAATTTCCATTGGTTGTTCTCCCTTACCTTGTTGACATTACATTTGGACCCGCCAAGATATTCTCAAGGAGAAATTACAACTCTTTTTCCCCATTACCGAATTATAAAATTATCTGGTATAACTGCAAAAATTATGGGAATATAGAAAAATTACACAAAAGTGATTTCATAAAAAGTCAGAAAGAGGAAACCACAAAAAGAAATCAGGAACAAAGGAAACAAAAAAAAGACAAATATTTTTTCATACAAGTTGCACTACATGCATAAAATAACATGGATAAGTGGTACATTCATAGTGGATGGTAAAGTCACATGACAAGAGATAAAAAAAAAGTTCACCATCTTAAATTAGAATGAAGGCAATGTTACCTTGGGAGACAATGGTACTTCAAATATGGTTGTAAAGGGCACTCTTAATCTTTACAATGGAAGGGATAAGTTAGAAAGGGTTTTATGTGTTGAATACTTGAAGAAAAATCTTCTTAGTGTTAGCTAGATGTGTGATCAAGGACACACTCTCACCTTTGACTCCCAAGAATGTAAGATCATAAAGGAAAATTCAAGCAAGATAGTTTCAAAAGAAATCATAAACCCAAGCAATGTGTATATTCTTCATGAGATTAACAGATAAAAATGATTCATGGGGAAAACAAATGAAATTTGGTTGTGGCATAAAACGATGCGCCATATAAACTTTGACAACTTGGTAAAAATCAACACCAAAAAAATTGTCAGGGATATGCCAAAGATCACAAAACCCTCAAATATTGTTTGAAAAAAGTGTTGGAATGAAAACCGGTCAAGGTTTATATTCAATACAATGGAATATGCAACATCTAATCCATTACAACATATGAATATAGATCCATGTGGACCGACAAGAACAAAACTTTTGCAAGGAGAAAAATATTTTATGTTATTTATTGATGATTATACTAGAATGAATTGGGTTTCCTTTCTCAAAAATAAATTTGAGGCACTTGAAAACTTTAAAGCCTTCAAAGTGTTAATTATGAATGAGACTAACCTGAAAATAAAATGTTTAAGGTTATATAATAGAGGTGAGTTTACATCCAATGAATTTGAAGAATTCTGTGAAACTCATGGACTAAAAAGACATTATTTAGCAACAATAACTCCTCGACAAAATAGAGTGGTTCAAAGGAGAAAAATACATGTACAAGAGATTGCTGGAAAAATGTTGAATGAAGAAACATTATTAGACTATTTTTGGAGAGAAGCAATTTGCATTGTAATTTGAATTTTAAAAATATAGGTAAAATCATAGTTAACAATTATAAGACACCCTATGAACTATGGAAAGGAACAACATATATCGAACATTTCCGAATATTTGAAAACAAATGTTACATCAAAAGATAGGATGAGGAATCAAGAGAAGATGAAGGAATTTTCCTTGGTTATTCATAAAGAAGAAAATCCTATAGATGTAACAAAATAATACTACAAAATATTGTTGAAAGTATAAATGTCAAAATAGATGGAGCAGGACCTCATAAGAACAAATTGGCAATAGAAGAAATAGAATATAGTGAAGAAGAAGAAGAATATCATGAATAACAATATGAATAAAATGAAGAAGAGGAAGAGGAAACACAACACCAATATAAACAAACCCCACCAAGGTTTGTTCAAAAGAATCATCAAGAAAACTTAATTCTTTGTGATAAAAAATGTTGAAACATATACTAGGAGAAAATTGGCAAGCATTCTTTTATAGGTAAATCTCTCTTTGTTGTCCAAAATAGAGCCTAAATGTTTTTCAAAGGCCAATGTTGATCAACATTAGGTCAATTCTATGGAAGAAGAAATAAATCCGATAGGGAAGAATGAGACCTAGGAACTTGTTCCAATGCCTAAAGACAAAAGTGTGATTTGTACAAAGTGGGTATTCAAAAATAAGTTAAATGAAGATGGAAAAGTAGTAGTAAATAAAGAAAGACTAGTCGGTAAACGGTATGCTCAAATAGAATGAATTAACTTTGAAGAAACCTTTTCTCATGTTACAAGATTAGAAGCCATTAGAATGTTTTTTTCATATTCAAGGTTTAATAATTTTAAAGTGTATCAGATAGATGTAAAGTCAAAATTTGTGAATGGATATTTAGAGGAAGAAGTGTACAATGAACAACCAAATGGATTTTTATTGTCAGAAAATGAATATTATGTTTGTAGATTGAAGAAATAACTTTATGGATTAAATCAAGTTCCTAGATCATGGTATTCAAGACTTGAAAAGTACTTACAACAACACTATTTCAAAAGAGGAGCTACATATAACATTCCTTACATCAAAATATGCATTGTAGATATGGTAATAACTGTATTTTATGTGGTCCCCATGGTGTAGAGAAGTCGGTGAGGGAGTGAATTTTGGAAAAAGTAGTTACTCCACTAACAGATCCCGTACACTTGGTAGTTCACTAGAAGAAGGAGATTGTTAAGCCCTAATATTGGCTCATTACCCCTTAATTGGGCCATATTGTATTAGTAATTTTATTTTATTTATGTCGGCTTTAGGACATTAGTTGTAATTATACCTCCTAGTCTCATATATATACCAATGAGACATTTTCATTTTGAATCATCTTGTACTTGAACATTTAAGTGGGGTAAAAGGAGGTTTCCCCCTCAAAGAGGCTTATTATCTGAAATTATCTCTTTTCCAAGTAGTTGAGTACTTTTTATAAGGTTTTTATATGCTATATTGGTATTTGGTTCTTAACATATGGTATCAGAGCTCAAGGTCTTGGGGTTTCGCTGCTACATCTAAGACACCTTGGAATTTTTTCTATAACTTTTTTTCTACAATGTTTCATACAAAACGTCTTGGAGGATATTTATAAGACGGATCAAGGTACGTTGGGTTAAAAATTCATCTCCTGAGGCCTTATAATTTTGGAGATACATCTTGTACAAGATGGGGTTATGGAATCATCCTGAAATGAGTCATTGCAGAATTTTTGCTATAAATTTTTTTCATAACATTTCAGACCCTGAACTTCAGAGGATATTTACCAAAATTAGTAAGGTATCTGTGGTAAAAATTTCATCTTCTGGGTAATATTAAATTTGTAGATACACCTTGTGTAAGATAGGGTATCTGACAAGCCTATTGACTAGTCTCAAGAAGGTGTTCCAGGTAAAACAATCATAAATTCTTCCTAGAGTATCCAAATTGAGTGGGACTAGTTTCATTATATCGTGGACAGTCTGTAGTATTTTTGGTGCAAGTTTTAGAATTTTATATTAATTATTTTGTGCGGGGCACGATATACAAGTGAGATCTCCTGGAAAGGACAAAAATCAGCAAGTTGTGGGGAAGTTACCATAAATTCCACTTGGCACATCCAATTTTGATCAAACCCATGGCAATGCAGAGATGAAATATCAGAGAACTACATAAAGGAAAGTTTCATACCTAGAAGGGCTGAAACCTGGGAAATACAATAGAAGAAATATTGTCTAGTAGAACCACCTCAAAATCAAGGTTCAAAGTGATACTTGGCCAACATGCCACCAAAAAAGGGAACTTCTATACCAACTAAGACTCCAGAAAATCCTACTTGGACTCTTGTTGAAGGTGAAGAAATGTGTAGGGACATAAATGAACTACAAAAGAAGATGGATTCAATGGAAGCTAAGTTGGATACTAATATGGATGGTTTAAAAGGGGAGATCATGGAAGTATTGAAAAATTTTGTAACAGGGAAGACACCTGAAAGTGACAATGCATCCCATGAAATTCATGATGAGGACACAAGGAAGGTGAATCAAGAATGGAGAAACTCCAACTTTGGTTTGAAGACCAACCACGTTCCTAAGATTGATATGAGGAAGTTTGATGGCAAGGACCCAATCACATGGATATTTCAGATGGAGCAATTCGTTGATCTCCATATTGTGCCACATACACAAAAGCTACGAATTGCTTCTTTATATTTAGAACCTAATCAATTTGTATGGTATCGATGAATTTTTTCTCGCAAATCACTCGTCACTTGGACAATTTTCACGGAAGAAATGATAGCACACTATGAGGATACAAGGAGCAATATCTTCCTTAGACAATTGATAAATCTCAAGCAAAAGGGTTCAGTTGTCGAGCATATTGAGAACTTCCAAAGATTGAATATAAAGGTAACTGATATTCCAGATGAGCACTTGATTGATGTATTCATAGGAACTTTAAAGGATAACATTCAACATGAGGTTTTCCTTTGGGAACCCAAATCATTGGAGAGTGCATTTAAGGTGGCAAGAAATGTTGAAAGAAAAAATATGGCTATGGCTACTAGAAGGACCAATCCTAACATCTATAGCGAGAAAAATGTTCCTTCTTCTAAAACACCTCAACCTACAAGGTTGACACCTCAACAATTGGATGAAAGAAAAGAAAAAGGTTTATGCTTTAATTGTGACAACAAGTACAATAAGGGACATAAGTGTGGTGAGAAGAAATTATTCTAGATAGTTTGTGAAGAGGAAGAAGAACAAGAACAAGAACCATCTCAAGATGAAAACGTAGAAGCAATTTCGTCATAAGAGTTGACTCCCACGATATCATGTAATGCATTGGCTAGAATTAGCACTCTTCAAACCCTCAAGATCGAAGGATACATCAAAAAGAAAAAGGTAATAGTCCTAATTGATTATGGCAGTAATCATAATTTCATTCACTATAAATTAGCCAAAGATCTCAATTGCTTTGTATATCCAACACCAGAGTTTCAAGTAATGATTGGAGATGGAGGACCTATCAATTTCTCAGTAAAATGCAATAAGATAAATCTTACTATGGGGGAATATGTAATGATTAGTCCAATGATTTCTATACCCATGGGTGGTGCAGATGTTGTACTAGGAATCCAATGGTTACAATCATTAGGAACAATGGCTTTTAATTTTCAAGAACTTTTCATGAAATTTTC
>ML792747.1:0-11738 GCA_009831015.1 Picea engelmannii
CCTGTATCCATCCTCATTGCCCATTTTACAGAAGCAACCACAGCAAAGATCACGGTCATCCTTACTACAGGTGCATACCCAGAGTCAAGACATTAGTTCTCCTAATGACATTCATCTAAATGGGAAAATATATAAACAAGCAAGCACAATTTAACTATCAACTTTACTTACATTTTAGAGCAGAACGGACAAACAATTGGATTCATTCCAGAACCATGGCACTGCACTCCTTTGGGAGACTTCGGAAGCGTATTCTCCAAAGGATGGGCAATTTTTGTGTATTCGTCGTCCTTGCCCATTTCACAGAAGCAAGAAAGGCAGAGATCATAGTTATCCTTACTGCAGAGGCATATCCATATATTAGTTCTTTTATAAATGACACTAATTTGAATGGAAATCCATATGCACATAAATAATGTTAATATATTAACATCACTTACATTTTGGACACATAACGTGGACCAACAATGGGATTCATCCCACAACCATCACATTGCACTCCCTTGTGGAAGATTCGAAGTGTTATCTTGGAAGGCCTTGTGGTTCTCCTCGATCCATTACTAGAAATGTCTCTGGAGACAGGGCATGATGCCGAAGGACCTGAAAGATTCTCAAGATCATGATGACAATTATGATTATAGCGAGTCTCTATAGAAAGCGGAGGTGATGAAGGACCAGAAAGATTATGAGGACCAGTTGGAAACTTGCAATCATTATCATTTTCTTGTTCATACATTGTATGAGTTCTGTCATTATTTGCCCGGGTGTCACTGCATGGCTCCAAACCTCGGCACCCTTCTGTGAGGGAGCTAGTAGTCGTCACATGCTTAGTAAAACTGTCACTAATTTCTGCCATCTCTGGCACAGAGGCAACATTTTTAAGACGTGGATTATTGGTACTTGTGATCTGTGTCTTTTGTACCATCTCAGAGAAATCTTTGAATATTTGATCCAAACATATGCTTGCTGAATTGAAAGTCTGATCGTTCCCCTTAGGAATTGCATTTGTTTTGAGGGTGGAAGTTTCACTGGAAGATCTCATGGCAGCCCCCTCACCTTTAAACGATACCTCTAGACGAAGAGGATTTAATCTCTGTCCCACAGCATCGAGTAATTCATCCTCATCTACCATATTAATAATATCATTGTCTTCGTCTATGTAAGTTATAATAAAATCTGAATTAAGGTTGAAATTAAAAAGATCACAGATTTTATATTTCAAGGCATTCAAAGAGATATCTGGTCTGCCATCTTCTGAAATGTAGACATTGAAACGTCGCAGCGTACTCTCATACTTCACCTGGAACCAAGAAGACCAAAGGAAATGAAACTATCTGATTATTTCGAAACTTGCAGGGCTGTAAAAGAACATCAAATTACTACACGGAAATATGATTATCAGAATCAATGGATTTTGAATTTGAGCTTGCAGAGTTCAYGATTGAATTRTAACTTCATGCTTGTTAGGTACCCACAATCTCATTGTGGTTTGRGGGATCCATACAAGTCACTATTGAATTTTCAATTATCACAATCTATCCACTTACAATTTTACTCATAGTGATCTAGATGACCTGGGCACTATTCAAATCACCCTCCCCAGTCACTATTGAATTTCCAATTATCACAATCTATCCAMTTACAATTTTACTCATRGTGATCCAGATGACCTGGGCACTATTCAAATCACCCTCCCCATTAGGATCTAACACAGTTGCTCAAAAGAGGTGGGTTAACAGTAAAAGCCCAWTAGATTGCCACTRCATGCCTTGAAGAAMAKATASGTCAGCYCATAAGGGCATTAGGCTCTCAATGAATCAAAAGTTGCAAAATCCTCTCAATGAATCAATCAAATGTTGCAAAATCCTATCTAGTGATATGACAATAAGTTCAAAGACACAACAAGGAAAGCTTTACACCATGCACAAGTGACTTTTGAGCCAAGTTGAAAAGAAAATACATTGTGCAATTTAGTGAAATAAAAGCAATCCTACAAAAATGACATTAGATGACATTAGATTGCAGCCAGAAAAACCACAATACATATAACAGGTCAGAAAATACATTGTGCAATTTAGTGAAATAAAAGCAATCCTACAAAAATGACATTAGATTGCAGCCAGAAAAACCACAATACATAAAACATGTTGCAATGGATATAACCAGAGGAACAAAAATAAGGCTAAAAAGAAAGAATAAAACACATGGTCACACTGGTCTGCTAGAATTTCTACATGCTGCATTTTGACAATTTCTTGCGTCTGGGTAGGTAGGAAGTTTGATTTCTATGAATTTATTTTATTTTTTGTATAAGATAATGTATTAGCCCCCGGGTATAGAAGAGTAGGTGATGGAGTGTACTGTTAAGGTACTCTGTTATGTGAAACTCTCAAGTAGCCTTGTATGCCCAGACCGTATAGAAAAATATGTATGGAGTGTACTGTTAAGACACTCTGTTATGTGAAATCATGGATTCGAAACCCTCAAGTAACCTTATATGCCTGGACCACTCACGTGAATAAGTTCCCAATTGCTAAATTCCCAAATAAAAAAAAATGTGTTCAGGAAATAAAATCATTAATTTGTATTTAATAAGACAACTGCATCCAATCCAAACTCTTAGAACCATTCATGATCACATCCCAATTTTAAGAAAGGGATTCCAATTCTCATGATGTCAGAAGCAGACTTTGTATTGTCCTCGCCATATGTTCTCATAATTTGAAAGATCTTCAGGGAAAAGTAAAATATAAATAAAGAATAACTAGGTCAGGAACCAACTTCAGCTTTTAAAAATCCCCAAAAACCTCCATTAAAAAAAATCCAAACAAGTCCACCTAAAAATCAGAGGAAAAAAGAAAACCAGAATAAGCCAGTGAGAAAACGTGCCTTCAATTCATTTCCTTTTAACCCTCCAATTGAACAAAATTAAGGCATGCAACTATTGCACTGAGAGAATGAAAAATAACACTGACCATAATGAACCACAAAATCCTTCAAATCCAAATCCTTTGGCCTCTACATAAACACTTCGAAAATCCCAAAAACCAAAATAACATTAGATAACACAGATCAAAGGAAAACCATGTTACCTTTACGACTAAACCCGTAGGTGGGCTGCTATCAGGCCCAATACGGGACGGAAGATAAGACATGGAGATAGTAATTTGGCGTCCCGGGGAATCGCAAGCTCGAATCACACCAGCGCCAGGAATATCTGCAAACTAAGCTTTATCAACTGATAATTTCACAATATGTAACGATCAATTTGCCCCTCGGAGCATGTTCTCAACGCCTGGGTGGCTGTTCAATTGCTAAATTGAAGTTCTGGCAGCCTTCTTCCAACCAGGCATAAGTGGACTCAATCACCACGCACCGTTTGCATGCATGCACCTCCATATATACACAAATTTATATTTGATGGCGGAGCATTACGCACCGAGTTACCCGGTGTATGTGGCAGTAAATGCGTAAATATAAACCATTTGAAATGTTTATGTGTAGAGATACACGCTAATGATAATAGGACTAACTTGATAAATTTAATTTCTTTTGATAAGTTAAAGTTTTATTTTTATGTATAATTTCTTTTCAAAATTTGAATGATTTGGTTATATTTAAAATGGGTTGAAATATTGACTAAAGTGGATTTATAATTTATAATTTTTTTTTATTAAATTTAAGAAATAAATTTTATGGAAAAGAGGTTGAGTTTGATCATTTATTTTAATAATAAGTGGATAATTTCAATATTTTTAGGGTGAAATAATAGATTATTTTTCAAAATTTGGATTGTTGGGTTGTCTTAAATAATAATAATAATAATAATCTATTTTTTAATGTCACATCCAAGTCAAACATAGTGTGTATCGAGAAGTTGAGAGTTGCTGCACCAAAGAAGAGTTTCCAACCTAGTACGAGTCATTTTAGATTGATTGAATTGCAAATATCATATGTTAATAATAGTGACAAACTTATATGTTAATAAAAAGTCCAATGAGAAAGCTAGCTAGTTTATCTACTTATTAAGTGACTCTCCATGATGTATATTAATGAGTCATCACTAAGTTAACTCAGATTATGCTCATTAATGATTCATCACTAAATTAATAAAGAGTTGTTAATTGAAAATTGTATATTAATGAGTCATCACTAAGTTAACTCAGATTACCTTGTTATGCTCATTAATGATTCATCACTAAATTAATGAAGAATTGTTAATTGAAGATTTTATTAAAAGAAATCTTGTCTAATTAAAAAAGTAATTTAAATAAAAATTCATGAAGAATGGGAAGCCAATCACATATTGTTAATTTTAATTATTTAAAAATATTAAAATCATACCATATAAATCAATAAATAATATTTTTAATTTTAATTTTTTATATAAATTATAATAAATAAAATATATTTATGTATGTAAAAAATTTAATTTTCAATTTTTAGTGTTTTACCTAAATGTAATTATATATCCTCCTAATATTTTTAATATTATCATAATCTTTATATTTTTTTAGTTGATTTTTTTTTTTTTTTTTNAATATAGTCATTGATTTTAATCGAAATTGGTGTATGAGACTCCCTAAGTATACATACCTTATCCTTTCAGGATTAGTCTACACACCCTACCTCCTTTGGATTTGAACTTGTGATCTTTTAGGAGGAAACACATGTTCTTAACCATTAGAACTACTCAAGTGTATTATGATAAATATTAATTTTATTTTACTTAATTACTATGTATATAGAGTAAAGTGAATCTATTATAAAATTAGATTTTAATAGTAAAATAGATTTATCACCCTCATTTTGATTTTTTATAATTATGATTTTTAAATACAATATTTTCCAAAACCCATAACACTTTGGATGTTTTCATCCAAACTAAAATGAGTTTTTTCAAATAATTATTTTGAAATTGAAATTTGTTAAAAACATTATTATTAGAAATTTAGATCTCATACTCCTATTATTATTTTTGGACAAAAAAGATAAATCTGGTTTGACTTTAAAGCTTCTATTTTTTCTCATATATATATATATATATATATATATATATATATATAACAATTTACAATAAATTTGAATAAAATACAATACTTTATACAAACATATCAATATATTATATCCATGTACCATTAATCATCATTCATATATAATAATCAATAAAATTGCAAACCAACAAACATACTTAGCAACAAACAAACAAACATACTTAGCAACAAACATGCTTATTTAAAAATTAAGTGCATATATTAATATACCATGTCAATGAAATACTAAATTTAGCAACAAACATACTTATTTAAAAATTTTAAAAATTAAGTACATATATCATATCAATATATATTAATGTACCATGTCAATGAAATACTAAATTTACACAACATGTATAAATTCAAAGCAAGATATCTGATATCAACTTCTCTAGACAAACTTAAGATAAATCAAACCCATCACACCATGCACTAAAATCCAACTTTTAAAGCATGTAAGTGTTCATATGATAGATCAAACATCACAACGAGTATCTCTTGTGTAGACCATCCAATATAACTCCACTTATATTTGGCATGGTAATCATACAAATAATGTCTTGAGTGTGAAAAAAACAATAGAACTCTTTCCTTTAATATTTCTACATAATAATAATATCTCTTTTCCAAAACATAATAAATAAATTACTTTTCAATATAATTTTTTGGTATGATGTAACAATATCCTTATTCTTTTTCTCTTAAATACATTAATATCTTTTCACCATAATATAATAAACCAAATGCCATATTTTAAAACAAAATGTTTTGCATTTTAAAATATGATTTCACATCTAATATTTTAGAATATGATCCTAAAAGTAATATACTTCTACATAATAATAATATCTCTTTTCCAAAACATAATAAATTGATTTTCAATATATATATATATTTTTTATGATGTAACCATATCATTATTCTTTTTCTCTTAAATACATTAATATTTTTTTACCATAATATAATAAACCAAATGCAATATTAAAACAAAATGTTTTGCATTTTAAAATATGATTTCACATATAGTGATCTAAAAAATGTGGTTACAGAGCCATGAAACCCTAGGGCTTTGCAACGCCTCAGGTGTGCTCGTTGCATGCATTGACACAACTGCTCCAAGCCAACGGACTAAGTTGCTTGGGTGAAGGCACCATGAGACGACTTAGCAGCCAAGATGAGTCCGGAAGAGGGGGGGAAACCCCCCTTGTACAATGATGTTACGACCAATGACAGGAAGGGAACTCGTGCCAAAAGACCCACATTCGAGCCACCGCCGCATCTCCGAGATAAACTTTTCACCTAGGAATAGGGGCTCAGGAAAGGGATGGATGTAGAACCCAGTACGTCTCATCCAAAATCTTTTCAAGGATGGGAACCAGGCAAGTGTATTCCACAAATGGACAAACCCCCTCATTATCATATCAGATCAACACGAGTAGGTGAGCATACTCAGTTTATGATGGAGCACGCCCTAATCGACAAATTCTTAGGCCTATGGCCAACTGAATGTGACCTCACACGCTGGATCAAGGACTAGTGGAACCCCAAAGGAGACTATGAAGTTCAAATTAGCTCCAAGGGCTTCTTCACAATAATCATGTACAACCTTGAAGACAAGGATATAATCTTTGATAATGGACCGTACTTCTACAACTCAACATGATTATTTCTGTGCTTTTGGACAGACAGATTCAGCCCAGAGAAAGAGGACTTTACAATGGGGCCAGTATGGATACGTCTGTACTCACTGCCCTAGGAGTTATGGCTGGAAGAAATACTCATGGGTATTGGGAACACAATAGGGCGCTATGTAAAATCATCGGAAGCTACAAAGATGAGAAAGTATACCTCATATGTCTGCATCTGTGTCTATATGGATATATCAAAGGCCCTACTAGGATCAATCACTCTAGAGTATCAGGACGAAGATTGGAATCAAACAATCGATTATGAACACATCGATTAGGAAGTGCCACGAGCATGACCACCCCTTCAGAGATTGCCCCCTGAACACTCCAAGTGACAAGGCTGGTGATAGTAAGCAAAAAGATGGCTTCACCAACGTCATAGGTCAGAAAAAAAATCCACCAAGAAAACAGAACCAGAGCACGACCTCAAAAGTCCCAACCAAAAATTCCTATGACGTTCTGACTCAGCTGCCAGAAGAGGAGGAAATACAAAACCCTCATCGAGCAAAAACCCAAGCGAAGGGGAAAATCCCAGAGGAACCCAATCCGACTCAAACCAAAGGAACAACCCAAGCCACTCAAATGGGAACAAACGAAGACACCATGATGCAGTTGGATGAAACAGATCTGGAGGATATAGACCTAGAAAAGTTGGAGGAAGCTCTCAACCAAAAAGACCTGCAACACATTTCTGTGGACCAACTCCGTAATGTCCATAAAGTTTTCACAAACTCCACAGCAAGATCTACAGTAAGACTGGGCATAACCGCAGATCCAAGCACAAAACCTAAGCGAGAAACTAAGGAAAAAAAAAGGAGGGGATGCAAAACAACCCACCAACTCATCAAAGAAGCAATAAATCTAATGATTAACTCAGGACAGATTCACAGGCTATCAGAGGGATATATCCACCCCCGCCTCTTTCCTCATGATGAAGGTAATCACTTGGAACATCAAAGGGCTCAATGATAGATCCAAGCAAAGGATCCTCCGAGATTGCATCAAAGATGAAAACCCAGATGTTCTACTCTTACAAGAAACAAAATGTGCGGGACTAGAAGCTGAAAACATCTTCCGAAGAAGCTGGAGGGGTTGCGACTTCTTCCATCAAGAATCCATGGGAGCTTTCGAAGGGTTGGCCATTCTTTGGAACCCTCATACTATCACACTGCAACAACCCTTCTCCACGACAGGCACTCTCACTACTTACTTCATAGTAATAGGATCCACCAAGGAAGGAGCCATCACAAACGTCTATGGACCGTAGAGCGCACAAGACAAGGAAAGCTTCATACAAAAACTACATCATGTCAAAACTCTGCTGAATACGCCCAACTGGGTCATGGGCGACAACTTAAACATGATCCCGATGCTGGAGGAGAAAAATGGAGGAACCAACAGGCTGGAGCAAGACAATGGTAAGTTCAAAACCCTCATAGATCAGTTAAACATGGTGGATATTGAAACCCGAAATGGAATTTTCACTTGGTCTAATCAGTGCTATGGCCACCAACACGTAGCTTGCCATTTAGACCGCTTCCTAGTTGCTGAAACCCTTCTTGAGGAAGACCTGGCAATGGAAGCCAACATAATGCCAAAATCAGGATCAAATCATTGGCCTATTGTCTTTTGTCTGGATCCTGGAAACATCCCCAAACCTAAACCCTTCCACTTTGAAAAGTTCTGGCTTTCTCACCTGGACTTCCATTAGCTGGCACAAACTTGGTGGATCCAGGTGGAAGTGGATCATGGAACTCACATGTACAAATTCTAGGAGCGCCTCAAAAACTTCAAGCAACAACTGAAGATCTGGAACAAATCCACATTTGGAAATATTTTCCAACGACAGTAGGAAATTGAACACAGGCTCGAAGACCTGCAAAGAATCTTCATCTCAGGAAGTAGAACCCCAAATCCAATGAAAGAAGAAGAGAAACTCCAAGCAGAAATGGAGGAACGAAGAAAGAAAGAATAAATTCTATGGCATTAGAAGTCCAGAGTTCAATGGCTCAGAGAGGGCGAGCGAAACACGAAATTCTTCCATAGAGCAATGGTGCACCGCAGATACATCAACCGCATTACTCAACTGGAAGACTCTCAAGGCATTCCTATATGGGAACATGACCAAATTTTCGAGGAACTCAACACATACTACAAAGACCTTCTCACGGGAACCATCGAGAATAGGGAGGAAGCAATCCAAAAAATAACGAATCACATACCCTTGCTGGTCAGCCCTGAGCAGAATGAAGCGCTTCTACGCCCCATCACTCAAGCTGAAGTGGACCTAGATGTTAAGGAAATGCCCCTAAGAAAAGCACCTGGCCCGGATGACTTTACCACAGACTTCTTCCATCACTGCTGGGATCTAATTAAGGAAGAGGTCTGGCTGGCTGTCGAAGAATCTAGAATGTCTGGACAGGTACTCTCTACACTCAACACAACTTTTCTCACTCTCATTCCTAAGGAGGAGCGAGTCACTCATCCCAGGTAGTTCAGATCAATGTCCCTTTGCAATGTCATTTACAAAATCATCACAAAAGTCATCGCCACTCACCTCAAGCCAATCCTACCTTTTATCATCTCCAAAGAGCAAGCCAGCTATGTGGAAGGGAGACAAATCATGGACAACATTATTCTGGCTAATGAGGTGATCCAGGTATGCTTATTAAACTCGATCTATCAAAAGCATTTGATAGAGTAAGCTGGAAATACTTATGCTCCATGCTGGAGTCTTTTGGTTTTGATAAACTTTGGGTCAACTGGGTTCTCAAGCTTACCTCCTCAGCCTTTTTCTCCATCTTGGTTAATTGGATACCCTCCCAACCCTTCTCATCTACCAGAGGAATTAGACAGGGTGACCCTCTTTCTCCCTTCCTCTTTGTGCTCATTGCCGAAGGTCTAGGGTGCTATATCAAGGCGACAATTCTGGAAGGCTCTGTAACACCTTGTTTCCCCCAATTTGTAAAAATAACTGGACTGGCCAAGAACTGTGGCAAACTCAGAAATGTGAATATGTGATGTGAATGGACCTTGTGGAAAAGGTCGATGAATGTGAATAATATTATGAATTTATATTGCAGGACTGCTGAGAGGGGATATGCTGAAAAAGAGACCACGATGGCTGCAGAGAGGTGGTGGAAGGCACCTGGAAAGGTGGAATTAACTTCCACAGAAAATCAATATCATATTTGGACTTCACTGGCCCAGAGAACCAAAAGCGGCTCGCTGGCCCCGAATTTAATGTCTCGCAGGCTGGTAGGTAGATGGCTCCTCAGGAATTAATGAGGGATGGGGAGGTGAACCACCCATCTGTAGAGCCATCAGGCCTGACCAACGTGAGGGAAATTGCGCGACACACAACCTCGCAAGAGGATACGGTGTGGGGGAGAAGCGATTAGGGGGGGATGCGAGGGGAGTAAGAGAACTCTGGCGATATGCAGAGTGAGTGATAGCAGAGAGGGAGGAGAGTAACCTTCACTCCTGGTCACTGACAAACAAAGACGCAGTCTCACAACATCGTGGTCTCAGCTTGGGGGTGGCCAGTGGTAAATCCATTGGGAGTCGCTGAGCCTACAATTGGGTGGAAACGAGCACCCCTCTTAGTAGTTGCATAAGCCCCTGGTGTTACTTTCTGACAAGTGTTTTGCCTTTGACATCTTGAAATATATGTATGCTGACATCCATGAACATAAGTTGTGAAATGGTGAATGAATTCATTATAAGAATGTTTGTATGATATTTTGATCAGCACTGGTAGTTGTATGTTTATAATGGAAAGACTACGCATGGATTCTTATTTCATAAGTTGTTATTTGGGTAAACTTCCCCATAGAGATGCCCTTCTCAAACGCCCATCAAGAACCTGAAGAAAGGATGTGAAGGTGCAAGGCCTTAAGAAATCCCTGATAAGTATTGAATCGACGGACGAAATCCCATCGGGAGATCGGTGGTCACTCATGACTGTTAGATCGGAAGGAGAAATTGGAGTGTTAAGTGCCTTAACCCAGAATAGGTGTTGATCAACGGACAAGATCTCGTCGGGAAACCTGTGGTCACCCATGATCATTAGATTGGTAGGAGAAAGTAGGATGTTAAGGCCTTACCACTTTGTCTTTCTGTGTCTTCGTGGGTAGGGAAGAGATCGGGATCGTAGATCCCCAAGGTCCAGGAGAACATCTGGACCGTTGATTTTTCCACGTCCAGGGAGTCGTGGGAGAATGCACAAGTTAGGAACCTGTCTGAGCCGTCAGATCTCGGCTGGAAAACCCGACAGTCGTTGGATCTGTTAGGAGATACCCGAGGGTCAAACCCCCTAGTGAATAGGGGTGAAAACCCCGAAGTAGATCTGGACCGTCCGATTTAAGGAGGCTATGTGTCGTGAGATTACCCGTTTCGGGAAAATGGGAATCACAAATTCGGAAGTCCTGGTGACGAGAGATCGGGACTTTCCATGGTGGAAACCCTGAAGCAGTCGTGGAACGTCCAATTTAAGGAGGCTATGTGTCGCGAGATTACCCGTTTCGGGAAAACGAGAATCGCGAATTCGGAAGTCCTGGTGACGAGAGATCGAGACTTTCCATGGTGGAAACCTCGAAGCAGTCGTGGACCATCCGATTTAAGGAGGCTACGTGTCAAGAGATTAACCACATCGGGAAACCGGGGATCAAGAATTCGGGAGCCCCGTGGTCGAGAGTTCAGACTCTTGTGATGATAAGTCCCGACGAACGGACGAGATTCTTTCGGAGGATCTCAGGGTCTATACAACCGTCAGATGTGAGGAAGAGATGCCATTTTTAAGCTGGGGCATGAATGCACATTAGAGTAAGTAGCGAGTAGATATGGACGACCAGAGTCCACCCACCCAGATCGACGGCTGAGGTTTCATTTCAGATCCCCCCTGCCATTCTTCCTTTAAGGGGTGGGGGTCCGAAATCAAACACGCAACTCTTGAACGGTCAAGATTAATTCGCCTTGATCAACGGTGCTTAGGCGAATTCTGGACTCCCCTTGC
>ML792747.1:11788-33055 GCA_009831015.1 Picea engelmannii
AGAGAGAGAGAGAGAGAGAGAACTAGTTTACGCTAGGCCTCCGTATATATTTCGGGGGCTCTGATTCTGCAGGAAGCAACAAAAAAATATATTATGGTAGTGGGTGTGTGACAAACTCCCTCAAAGGACTACCCCTTCATAACATCCATCAAACACCTTCACACAGTCAGTTTGTCGACGAGAATTTACTTATGAATACCCCCACAGTTCGTGAAGCCACCAAGCTAAACTCCATACTCTTTGACTTTACGGAAGCCTCAGGCATGCTTTTAAATCTGGACAAATCTAAGCTCTACTTTTTCAATACACCAATTGCAGTACAAAACCATATTTCCAGAATTTTAGGAATACCTAAGCGCTCCCTTCCTTCCATTTATCTTGGCATACCCCTCACAGTGGAGCCGACACGTTCCATCTCTTGGGACAAATTGCTCCTTTCCATCTCCCACAGGTTAAGCCTGTACCTTCAAACCTCTTAATATTGCTGCCAGACTAGTGCTCCTCAAGTCAGTCCTGCAGGCACTACCCACCTACCTCTTCACTGCTCTGGCAGCGCCTATCTCGGTAATTCGAGCAATCATGGGCCTTCAAAGAAATTTCTTGTGGCACGACCACCAAGCCAATAAAAAATGGGCACTGGTTAGCTGGGATAAGCTATGTAAGCCCAAAAAGTTCGAAGGACTGGGACTACGTGATCCAGGAAAGATCAATCAAGTCATGGGAGCCAAAATGTGGTGGAGATGGTTACAACATCCAACGGAACTCTGGGCACAAATCTGGAAACAAAAGTATGCCCCAAATACACATGCCGACCAGTTAATTAGGTTCAATGAGCATATTCAAGGATCCAACATCTGGAACACGTCCTGGAAAAATCGCCCTCTCATTCAAAGGCACGCCTTCTGGGAAGTAAGGAATGGAGAAAGCACACTATTTTGGCAGGACTCATGGCAGCAGCTACCTCCCCTTTGTGACTTGGAAGATCTCAATCCTCTTAAACAAAAACTCCATCTGAATATTTTTCGGAGAGTCAGAGACCTTTGGAATCCGATTCATAGGAACCAGCCCTGGAAACAATGGAAAACAGAGAGATCGGAATTACAACTCATAGAAGACAAGGATCTCCAAGCCTGGCAAGCATGTGCTGCCCATAGGAAAATACCAATCAAAGAGGGACCGTACATCCTATGATGGGGACACTCCACCACGTGTATTTTTTCGGTTAATGAAGCCTATTACTTGCAGGGGAACTACCAAAATCAGGACCCAGATATCATCTGGAGCAAAAGTTGGAATGGTATCCTTTGGCCCAAAGTTTCAATTTTCCTATGGCTCACAGCTCAAAATCGTATCCTCACTTGGGATAATCTCTTAAAAAGAGGCTTTATAGGCCCTTATAGATGTACCCTATGTCACCAGAGAGAGGAAACCCTGGAACATCTTTTCAACAATTGCCACTATATTTAGCAAATTTGGGATAGAGGAGCCCAATCAATGAAACACACTAACAGAAACATGAGTAGTATTAGGGACACAATTGCGAATTGGGATACGATCTCCTTCCACAACCCAATTCTCAAATGCATTTGGCAGCTGCTGCCTGGGTTCACTTTATGGGCAATTTGGAAAGAAAGGAAAAAATGAATCTTTCATTCGATAGCTTCCCCTCCTGCTACCACGTGGGAACGGGTTGAGAAGTTAATTCGAGAAATGGTCAACAACAAACGGTGGAACCCTGAAGATCTACAATGCACTCCGGGAGAGAGCAATATTCTCAAAAGATGGAATATACACATTCATGCTCACACCCCTGTGAAGGAAAAAGGCAACCATTCCAACAACCCGAAAGGATGGACCCCCCCTCCACCAGGTTTCATCAAGATAAACTTTGATGGTGCCTCAAGGGGAAACTCAGGACCAACAGGATTCAACTCAGTCCTTCGGAACCATACTGGCGAGATCATACATTTGGTGGCAGGCTTCCTGGGTGAAAACACAAACAATGTTGTTGAGCTTCTAAGCCTTATTCGAGGCCTCGAGGTTGCGACTCACAATCAACACCAAAAGGTCATTGTGGAGGGAGACTCTCAGAACATCATTCATCTCATCACCAAAATTCTTCACGGAGAACATCCACTGCGAATCTCCCCCAATTGGAGGCTTTCGGGACTTCTGGAAGACTTTGGAGCTCTCATTCATCCCAACCTCACCATAGTCCCTTCTCATGTGAAAAGAGAAGCAAACAAAGTAGCAGACTGACTGGCTAATGCGGGAAGCGATACCAAGTCAGAACTCATCCACTGGTGAGCCAATTTCTCTGAATGTATTGAACTCTCGAGACGTTGCAAAGACCTTGCTAGCAGGGATGCCTCAGCCCCGGATGGGGTGACACGTTGCATAGTATCGCCACCTGGTATAGCGCCCAACCTCGTATTAAATGAGGCAGGACACTCCCCATCTATTCAACATTAACAATGGGAGTAGACCATTATAGTCGACCACCGGTTGAGCGACTTCTCCCTCGCAGGAAAGGGCCGACCCTGCAAGCATTTACTACGACAGATTTATTGTGAAGCCACGTTCAACCGTCCCACAAGATTGTGAAAGAGAAGCAGCATGGTCGCATTCAACTCATTCTTACTCTGCAACTTTTCGCTGTCTGTGAGCTCTGGTGCACTTTTCTCTGCATCCCTCCGACTTTTCTGATCCCTAGTGCTTTTGATATCCACTCCTTCACCACGATGCCTAGGGAGAGAGGCAAACCTCATCGGGGGTTGGCTTGGTACACCCACGCTGCTCAATGCCAGAGGAGACAACATTTGGAAAGAGCACTCTCGCTGGCCAACTCCATTCTTCGTCGGAGAGCACAGGTAGCCTGTCTCTCACTCTAGGCTTATGCTATTGAGTCTGCGACGGAGGAGCACGCTCAGACCCCACCAGAACAACTCTCACTCTCGGATAATTGGTAGCCCACATGCACTACACAGGAAGAAAATCCTCCAACTGCACTTGAAACTCAGGCAGGAAGTGGTATAAGGGGGAGGTGTGATGAGGAATACCCAACCTGTTATGTCGAGGAAGTGCCTTACACGGAGAACACTCCGACTACCCTGGAACCTCAGGCAAGAGGTAGCATGAGGGGGGGGCTCTGTGAGGAATTCCCGACGTGTTATGTCGAGGAAGTGCCTTACACGGATTTGGTCTCGCAAGGGACCTGCGCGGTAATGGTGCACCATACAGACATAGCCACCATGGACAGGGGTGTGGGCGGCGCAGAAACAGAAGCGATTATTCCAGGCGAGGCAGCTACAAGGGAAACGAGGGTCACTCCGGGCGAGGGTGACGAAACCTCGACGCCAACTCCCAATCAAACCGTGCATGGTCATCCTGGTGCCCCGCCACCTTACCTCCATGTGGCACACTTGGATCTAGTGTTCGAATTACGAGGAAAAATGAAAAATGGCAGACCAGGAGCATCGAGTCCTCCTAATGGGACAACGATTGGATATGCTTCTGGACGCGTACTCCAATGCCCCAGAAAATAAAAAATGCCCAACATGCGCCCAACCGTTTGTCATCCAGGCCAGAGCAGCGCGATACGAGGACGAGGACAACATGCCACCGGGTATTTGATCTAGTCAATTTCAGTTTGGTTTTTTCTTTTACTTCCAGCCATGTTGGGGCTCCCTTTTGCTTTAATTCTTGTTGTTCGGAGTCAAGTCTAGGCTTATAACAAAGCTCTCTGTAATGCCTTAAACAATTTTAGGTCGATGCATGGCCATCTATCTTGGTTTCCTTCGGTAGGACAGATGGCGAAACAATCTTTTTTTTTAATCCAGAAGGAACATATGAGCCCTAAGTTGTGCTGGTTTCTGGTAAAACGACGACACACTTGGCGGCTGAGGCACTGCTGTATCTTTTTGTTAATATAATATAGCATACAAC
This sequence comes from Picea engelmannii, assembly GCA_009831015.1. Taxonomy (NCBI): domain Eukaryota; kingdom Viridiplantae; phylum Streptophyta; class Pinopsida; order Pinales; family Pinaceae; genus Picea; species Picea engelmannii. Next base: position 15,734 of record ML792747.1, read on the forward strand.
ACCCTTTTTTACTTTGAAAAAAAAAATGATTTCACATCTAATATTTTAGATTATGATCCTAAAAGTAATATTTCAGAATAAATATTTGAGTAATAAATATTATCATTTTTTTTATTGAATATAATAATAACATTACTTTATTTATTTATTTATAATAGATTAAATAAAATGTAATAAAATGGTTTTGTTTAGGGTAATAATAACACGACATTATCTTTTATTAGTCCTCTAAGGCAACTCTAGTATTTTATATGGCGTTGACCATTAATTAGTTCGAGTTTGACTTTGACAATAAATACTTTTCCAACATTCCAAACTTTTACATAGTAAAACAAATAGTTATTTTTTTTATAATATTTAATTTGAATTTTTTAGAACATACTATTGGCTATCAATATCGAAGTCTTATTTCCCAACTTATCCTAAATAACCTAAGTTTTCAATCTATCAATCTTAATAGGTTATGACAATGCGTTTTTGCAATGTTAGATAACATAATTTTATTGAATCCTAAATAACCTAAGTTTTCAATCTATCAATCTTAATAGGTTATGACACAATGCATTTTTGCAATGTTAGATAACATAATTTTATTAAAGTCCTTTATGAAGATGACGACCAGTCTTCATATCTACTACCAAAATGATCTATGTATACGGTGAGTTTTGGCAACACTCTACCGTCTTTGTCCATCTCCGCAGGGTGCTTTTGCATATGCCTTTCTCCACCGCCATACATGCGAATTTGCTCATAGCCATAGGGTGCTTTTGCATTGGCCTTTCTCCACCGCCATACTTGAATCGATGGGAGATATGACAAGCTTAAGCACTCTCGATATATCATAATATTTTCTAACAGGTGACAATCCTCGGTTGTTTGAAAATATCTCCAGGCTTTCTGAATTGTTGGAAAGCAATAATCATTTGAGCGGAACCATTCCCGAATCGTCGGGCTTACTGAGGTATAATTTAGATAAAATCTGTTTGAATAGGAATTCACTGACAGGGTCTATCCCGAGTTCGTTCAAAAACTTGAAATCCATTTACTATCTTGATCTATCCCATAACAAACTCACAAAAAATCTCCCCATTTTTCCAAATTCCTCAAATATTCACATACTCGTTCTATCCAAAAACAATCTAAGTGTGCGGCCCCATCCCCCTGGTTAGGGAGTCTACTTAGCCTCCACTCTCTTCAATTATCCTTCAATGATTTCACAATCCAGATATCCGATTCCTCAGGATCATTCATTCCTCAACTCTGTTTTCATTTCAAACAATAAGCTCACCGGTACCATCCCCGAATGTTTGGTTGATATGGGATATTTGGAATACTTGGATCTCTCAAACAACGAGCTCACCGACACCCTTCCTTGATGCCTAGTTTTATATAACAGATCTGCGGTTAAGGTACAAACTATGTATTGTCACTAACATCTTACACTGATTTATAGTTAAAAGAATGGATAGTAACACTGTTAATATTTTTGGGTTCCTACAGTTGATAATTACTACTTATATCCCATCCAACTACAGTTCCAGAGTGAGATTGCCATCCAAGTTAGGCTCCAATGCAACCTCATTCTACAATACATTGGACTAATATCAGTATAACTCACCCTCATAGTGAGTGACAAAACCCTCAGCTAATCTAGCCGACTCAAATGTTGTTTGAGTAATTTCCCTGAAATGCAGGTCAAAAAGTAACAAACTGTTATACTATACAGAACATGGTGATAAATAATTCTGAATTATTATACAAATATCATTTGAAAACTATGGTACAATATATATCTTGATAACATGTTTAGTCACAATTTATTTCTTCTTTGTTTTCTTCATGGATTTTCTATACCCATTATGTTATCCTTTCTTCCTATTATCACCCTCCTCCCACCATGTACTTAACTGCTTTCCTAGCTATTGAACTGAAACCAGAGTCAGTGCTTCCTTTTATCTCTATTTCTGAGACCATTCCTTTGCTAGTTGCATCTTTGTTCGCTGAAAATCCATGATATTCATGATGAAGATGGAGAAGTCTAAGTTTCAGTGTTTTTTCAAGCCAAATATTCTGCCACCTTTGGACTCTAGATGGAGCTCTAATACCCAACTAGAGAAACATATCATATCTCCCCAATGCATAATATATATTTCAAAGTTATAATACAATATCAATATGTATTACAGTAGATTCCATAGCTTAAGAACTTGGAGTATATTGCATTTGTTATCTTTGATACTTATTAGAACTAAATTGATATGCATTTTATGCGGTATATCTTTTGGGCCTGAAGAGTCTTCATTGAATATATCCATGCTACATAAATACTGATAAAGAATAAAATCACAACTAACCTATATATTCTCCAGGTTTTCCAATTGACAACAAAGAGGGAAGCAACAGAGAGGTAACTCGACACCGGGAAAAACACAGGGAAGAGCGTGTCGCAAACCACACATGCAATCATAATGGTCTCCCCTTTTATACCACCACCTCCAACTTCAGCTTTAGCTTCCCCACTTCCTTCTTCATTCACTGCAGCTTCATTTCCCCCTTGCTCTACACAGATTTAATGGATTTACCCAACATAGTCATGAATTGTTTTTTAAGACAATTTTCACAAAGACACCTACCAAATGACTAGTATAGAAAAATCAAGCAACATTCAATTTTTACCCAATATTTTCTGAGGTAGCTGTCTATTTTACCTATTGTATAGATCATGAGAAAGTCGAGGAAGATACACCAATCAGTCGTGATGGGATACTAGTATTTACGATGGAAACATTGCGAGCTAATGTGAATTTGTCGTGGGGCACGTGGAGAACGAAATCTCACACACACCCCGACTAATGGATCTGTTTTGGTTGGGTCAGATTATTTGAGAGGAGTAAATCACAATATTTGTTTTATTCAGTTCAATTTTGGATACTGTACATCTGACCATGTATTTCTCTTTCAATTATATGAAAGAGATGGGAAGAAAACGAAGGCAAAGGTAGCGATATTAGAATGTCTACACTTTTGGATTGCTGTGAAGTATAATGTTTTTCAATTGCACCACTAAAACTAACAAATGAAAAACCCCTCAAACAACCCTCTTTCCGCACAATATCTGAGATCAAATGCGTTATGCCCTTTCCTTTTCATGGCGATTTTTTGAGTAAAACCCAAACTAAAGGTGACATACCAGTTTTCCCGAAGATAGAAAGCAATCTCCTCTTCTCTTCTATTTACTTGTCTATATGCATATACAACCAACATATAGATAGAGAAATAGATATACTTTACAATCTATAACATTTAATTATAAGAAATACATTTATAACATCCCCAACCACCAACAGGCCGGACAATGCTACTACTACGAAGCATTCACATAAATATATATATATATATATAACATGCATTTTAATCAATTTAAAACACATAACATAGAGTTACTGTTACCATCTAGATTCAAACAAGATTAATAGTAAATTCACATGCAATGGAATACATGATAACATTCCAGCATCACAGATCATGCATAAAATACGTAATTAAGCACATAATTATACTTATCTTTTCAACTGGAATAACACCACCAACTGCGTGCAGACATTCCACGAACCTCCCAGCCTTAGACCACGCTGCTCATCACTCTCAGCAGTAGGTCACCCCTGAGCTAGGAATATGCTCCACTAGGCAAGGGAATCCTAGGCTAGGCAAGGTCGACAAAAGACACATAGTTTATGAGGAAGGATTCTCTCCCAGGAGCCACTTATGCCCACTGCTCACAGAATCTCATTCCCCACATGCCTGTCCCACCCCAGGAGTATACACCTTCACTGTCACACAGTCCATTGACTACTTCACCTCCCTTGCATTGGGCTTCAGCAACATGCCGAACTAGAATTCTTAGAGCTCTGTAGCAGCTACAGGACCCCGTCCAGGAGATTTCACTTCCACAACACACTCTCTCACATGGAGAGAGTTGCCCATAGGCCTGACAACTTGTCTCTTCAACCACAACCACCTCTCTCACCTGGAGAGAGTGTTTCACAAAGGCATGACAAACTGCTTCTTCACTCCATTCCAACACCAAGAGGACAAAAAAAAGGCTCGACAAGGAACAGGCGACGACAACAAGCCAATCCAGCCAAGGGACTGCATGGCCACAACAACCCATAGTTATAACACACACGACATAGAAAATTTCAGGATACTCAGGATTCACAAAAGACGCGGGTCGGCTTCATGGATTTGATTTTTAGAGGTGCATGGTTGTGTAGAGGTCTAGTACCGAGACATTACGGGTTCGGGGAAGGATTCCAACAAACTCAGGCGGAGTATGGTAGAGTGGGTGCACGGGTATGTAGTTGCAGACGCATCACATGCTAGACAACGAATGCCCGAATGGAGGATGAACCCCCAACACAACTGACGCTTCAACTTTTAACTGCATGCGCCCAGGTCGACACTTGTCTTCCTGGAGCTGCATGTGTTCCCTTTTGCACATGTTTCCCCTCCCAGGACTTAGGATAAAAACATGCCTTTCACACAGCTTTGGAATTATAATAAATTATTGTTCTTAAGGACTTAAGCCCCTAAGCTTAGCCCCTCTTTCCAATCTTTCATCCCCCTTTCCCTTACCCACTCTATGGAAGCTTAGTCCCCCATCACTTTTTCTTCGTTGTCAGTTTGCATGCAACGATGTTTATATTTTATTAATGTTCTTCATAATTACATATACAAAAACAAGCTCCCGACCTTTAACACTTAGGCTCTTCGGCCCAATAAACACATAATCCCACCAACTTATCAATACTCGGCTCACTAGCCTACAAAACATGTTTACAATTCATAAATACAACAGGGGTTCATCCTTGGGGATATTACAATCCCCTCCCCTTATTTTTGCATTGTCCTCAGTGCAACTCTTTACACAACATCAACAAGATTTCCAAATTTTTTAAAAAGATGTGGGTATTCTGCCCGCCTAACATCCTCATGCTCCCATGTCATGTCCTCAAGACCGTACCAGGTCCACTGGACATTTACAAGCCCTATGGCTCGATTTCAGAGTTGTTTTCTCTTCCTATCCAATATGCACACATGATGCACTTGCAAGACGCCTTCTTGCTCCACCTAAATCACATTCCAATCAATTACATGATTAACATCATGTATATATTTCTTAAGCAATGAAATATGAAACACATTATGTATAGTCATGGATGCAGGTAATGCAAACATATGTGAAACTGGCCCAATGTTAAGAACCTGAATAGATCTACAAATATAATCACCACAAAGACTGAATACACAATAGATCCACTGAGCAAGATAGAAGAAACCACACTTTATTATTACCAAACCCTTGAGGTAGGGCAACACCATACAATGGATCCTATTATGGAAGGGATCCTCTCCTGTTCACTTGCCTCTTCGAGGGGGCATCCTCCTATTGATCTATCGCTCCAAATGCAATAATTCTCTTCATGTCCCATTACATTGCTTGAACCCCTTTATATAGTGCTACCATCACCTAAGAACATTCTAGAGGAGGAATCTTCTAGAAGTAGAACCTTCTAAGAAGTTCTCTTACATTTATTATATCTAACTACCATAGTGGGACTTATTTAATAATATAGTGAACCTAGTCCACCTTACATTGAATGGCCTCCACTATCATCACTATGGGCCCTTTGAGCACCCCCACTACCTCTCTAGCTACCTTACATTCCACCCCCCTTATTAAAGCGTTGTCCTCAACGCTTGATGTACAACCATATACCAGGGTCCCATGGATAATTGTGGACCATAATACTGAAGAAGACTAGAGAACCAAGGTCTCGTATAGAAAGGAAATCCACCATGATGAAGTAGTCCAACCGCCATTGTAAACCAGGGTCCCATGTCCAAGTGCTCATGTGAACTCCACATGGAAGATATCAACACCCAATAACCAACTAAAAATGATGCTCCCAATACTGACATCTATCATGTGGATCCAAATAAGAAGATCCATCCACATAGTGGAAAATGGTCGTAGCAGAATCTAGAAGGAATAATACCATTGTAGAATATGCAGGCTAGACACTGGTAATAATCATTGGCTCCTGATTTGTCACATTGATGCTCTCTACAGAAGGTGGATTAGAATCATCACATAAAATATGAAAGTGGTTGTCATCCCAAAAATGAAAACTATCCATATACCAATCATCTCAATCGGCCTCCAAATCATACCAAGAATGTATTTCTTGATTATATTCATCCCTGAGGTCTGCCATAAGAAATCTCTCCTGCATGTTATCCAATGAATCTTGAATACTACGAAAACTATCATTGAGGCCATCCAATGTGTCAAACAATTGGGCTTTGAATGCTTTAGTAATATGTAGAATTTGTTTGATGGTTTGAGAAAAAATAACCATATGAGCACCCTATGAACTCTTTGGTTCCACAGCTGTCAAGAAAAAACCCAAAAAATAGAACAATAACTTACGGAAAAAAATCCTGGTTTTTTTTTGGAAAAACCCTAAAAAACTGTTGAATTTAAAATGCTCATAACTTCACTTCCCGGACTCCGTTTTGGCTGAATTTTTTTTTTTGAACTTGGGTGAAATTGTGAGAGGAAATCATATCTATAATTATTTTGGGAAAATTCGGCCTCTAGCTGCTACGAAAAAAAATAAAAATAAAAATCGTGCCGCCATGTGCGGAAAAAACCTTGAAAATTTGCACATTTTAAAACTTCAATATCTTGACTTCCCGGACTCTGTTTAAGATGATTTTGTTTTTCAACTTGGGTTTTTTTCTTGAGAGAAACTCATATCTACAACCTATTTTTTCAATTTTGCACATAAATATACCGAAAATTTTTAGAATGTCGCGACCCTCTTTTTTCTTCTTTGAAAAAAAATCTGCAAAAATAAAAAATATTTGCCCACAAGGTCTGCCAAGGAAAGTGCTCTGATACCACTTGTTAAGAACCTGAATAGATCTACAAATATAATCACCACAAAGACTGAATACACAATAGATCCACTGAGCAAGATAGAAGAAACCACACTTTATTATTACCAAACCCTTGAGGTAGGGCAACACCATACAATGGATCCTATTATGGAAGGGATCCTCTCCTGTTCACTTGCCTCTTCGAGGGGGCATCCTCCTATTAAGATAATGCTTGAAATACAATAATTCTCTTCATGTCCCATTACATTGCTTGAACCCCTTTATATAGTGCTACCATCACCTAAGAACATTCTAGAGGAGTAATCTTCTAGAAGTAGAACCTTCTAAGAAGTCCTCTTACATTTATTATATCTAACTACCATAGTGGGCCTTATTTAATAATATAGTGGACCTAGTCCACCTTACATTGAATGGCCTCCACTATCATCACTATGGGCCCTCTGGGCCCCCCCACTACCTTTCTAGCTACCTTACACCCAATCCTTTCTTGGATTTCTAATGGTCCACAAAATCTGGCTGCCAACTTCGAATAGTTTCCCAATTTCAGGGAACTTCTATTGGCTTTTAATTTCAAGAAAACATGGTCTCCCACTTTAAAATCTCTGTGGGTTCTGTTCTTATCAATATAACTTTTTTGCCTGTCTTGGGCAGCTTTCAAATTCTTCTTATTTTTTAGCATTTTCTCTTCCATTTCCTTGAGAAACTCTGGTCCAACCACTGCTCTATCAACTGGATTATCCTAGCTTACTAGAGTGTTGCACTTTCTTCCATAAAATGCTTCAGATGGGCTCATATTCAACGATGCTTGATACCCATTGTTGCAGGCGAATTCTACCAAGTGTAGGTAGTCTTTCCATTTAGATGGTTTGTCCATCACATACATCCTTAGCATGTCTTATATCACTTGGTTCACCCTCTCTGTCTTCCCATCAGAATCAAGATGATAAGTAGTGCTAAAATTTAGATTCGTTCCGAACCCCTTGAACAACCCTTTCCATAATTTTGAGGTAAATTTCGGGTCCCTGTTAGACACAATTGTCTTGGGAATATCGTGAAATCATGCTATTTCTCTCATAAAAATTTCAACAACATTAGCTGCCTTGTGAGTAGTCTTTTGTGGGATAAAATGGGTAGCTTTCATAAGCTTGTCCACCACCACCATGATTGAATCATGTTTCTTACCGGTCTTGGGCAATCCTGTGATAAAATCCATTGTCACTATCTCCCACTTCCACTCAGGAATGGGTAAAGGCTGTAGCAACCTTGCTAGGTGCCTATGCTCAGCTTTAACCTTCTGGCATTCCTTACATCTGGCGATGTATTCTGTAATTTATTTCTTCATACTTGGCCGAAAGTAATGGCTCTTGATTGCTCCCATATTTTTCTGATATCCAAGGTGCCCTGCATAAGGCACATTATGCATTTCATTCAAAATCATAAGTTTCAAGTCCTGGAAATTAGGTACATAAATTCTGTTCTTATACAAAAGTGTTCCATCGACTTCCAATTTATAATTTTCCACTTTCTGTGGCATCTTACCTTGTTGTAGCTTTGCTACTAATTCCTTGTACTGCAAATCTGCATTTGCAGCTTCCAAAATTATGCCCTTAATATTAGTTCGGTACATGCTAATGGTTATAACATGTAGTTCATGCACTCTCCTTCTAAGTGCATCAACCACTTTGTTCTATTTTCCTTTGATATGATTGATATCAAAGTCATATTCACAAAGAAACTCTAACCACCTACTCTGCCTAACATTCAAGGTTGTTTGATCAAACAAATACTTCAGACCATTATGGTCTGTCCTCAATGTGAACCTCCTTCCCATGAGGTAATGCTTCCATTTCTTTAGAGCGTGTACTATGGTTTCCAACTCTAAGTCATGAGTTTCATAGTTCCTTTCGCGCTATTTCAACTTTTTGGATTCATAAAAAATTACAAATCCATTTTGACTAAGGACTCCTCCCAGTTCTTCCTTGCATGCATCTGTACATGTTACAAAGTCTTCATTTGGATCTGGAATCCTCATGATTGGAGCACTGGTTAACAACTACATCAATCACTGGAAGGTTTTCTCACATTCCTCTACCCATTGAAATTTCTTCTCCTTCCTTTGCAAGGAAGTGATAGGGTAAGCTATCCTTGAGAACACCACAATGAACCTTCTATAATAGCCAGATAGATCCACAAAGGATCTGACTTCTGTCACATTCTTTGACGCTGACCATTCTCTGATGCCTTCATTCTTCTCAGGATCCATGGCTATCCCATCCTTTGAGATGATATGCCCCAAGTAATGGATCTTCTTTTGATAAAATGAGCACTTGCTGAACTTGGCATACAACTGGTGCTCTCTTAGCACTTGCAACACCATCCACAGATGCTGTTCATGCTCTTCCTCCGACTTGGAATACACCAAAATGTCATCCAAAAATACTATGAAAAACTTTTCTACATATTCTCTGAACACAACATTTATTAGGCACATAAAAACAACAAGTGCTTTCGACAAATCAAATGGCACCACTGTGAATTCATAGTGACCATACCTTGTTCTGAAGGCGGTCTTGCTAATGTCTTCATCCTTTATTCTTACCTGGCGATATCTTGATTTAAGATATATTTTTGAAAATATCTTAACATCCTTCAACTGATCAAAGAGATCATCGATCCTTGGCAAAGGATACTTGTTCTTTACAGTCACTTTGTTCAATTGTTTGAAATTGATGCACAATATCAATGTCCCATCCTTCTTCTTCACGAACATGATCGAGGCTCCCCAAGGTGACACACTTGGGTGTATATACCCCTTCTTCAAAATCTCTTCAAGCTGCACTTACAGTTCTTTCAGCTCTGGTGTACTCATTCTGTAAGGAGCTTTTGATACTGGAGCTGCTTCAGGCATCAAGTTTACAGAAAAATCAATATCTCTTTTCGGGGGTAATCTGGGTACCTTCTAGAATACACCCTCAAAATATTTTAATACTTCATGGTCTTCAATCCTTGAGACCTCATCCTTAGATGCTTCCTTCACATGGGTTGTAAACAATTGACAACCTTTTCTGTAGCACTTCTTTAGCTGCATTGTTGATATTTCCCTAACAACAACTACTTTAGGAATTCCTTGGAGTGTTCTCTGATTCCCCTCCTCATCCAGGAAAGTGAATGCCTTGTTACGACAGTCTAGGATGGCATGGTGCTGGTCCAACCAATCTATCTCAATTAGACAATCATAAGAACCTAAAGGCATAATGTTCAATTTATCCCTTGTGCTCAGTCCATTCATGTCCACTAGATATGATTAACTCAACAAACTTTCTTTTGGCTCTTATAGCCAACTGCACTAACCAAGATTTCTCATGCTTGCTTCTTGGTAAATGAAAACTTTCCACCATCCTAGGATCTACATAACTATGACTAGCTCTTGAGTTAATTAAAATAGAAACGGGTTGGTTGTTGATCATACCTTCCACTTCAATCATATGTGATTGAAATTTATCTTGGTTGTTGTCCAAGGCTAGATACATCCTTGGTACACTTCTACCCATGTCCTCCACTGTTTCAGCCTGTTGAAGATTGTGGATGGTTCTCACTTTGCCATTTTTGTGGGGACAGTCTCTATACCTATGATTTCCTTTATAACCCCAACATTCCATAGGTGTCTGCCTTGGCAATTGCCCACCTAATTTAGCCTTCCTGGGCTCTCTAAAACCTAACTGTCCTTGAGGACTATTCCTGAAAAAGGGAGGTTTGTTTCCCTTCTTCCTCTGATTCATTTTGAAATTCTTCTTGTCTTCCTAAACCTTCCGGAAAGTAAGATTTTCATATTGCTGCTCATACAAGCATTTTTATCTCCTTATAGTCTCTTCCATAGTCTTAGGGTCATCATATTGAATCTTGTCCCCAATGGAAGGTGGTAGTCCACTCAGATACCTTTGAATTTTGACAGTCTCATCCTTGATGAATGGAACATACTTCAACAACTCCAAAAACTTCCGTTCGTATTCATCAATGGACATGCTGCCCAACTTGAGTTCAAAAAATTCCTTCATCTTTCTGTCATAGTATCTTTTAGTCAAGTATTTCTTTCCAAAATATTTCTTGAATTCTTTCCAAGTAATATCTTTCTCTCTAATGTGTTTCACCTCCACCAGTTGATCCCACCACATGGATGCTTTTCCCTTCAATTGATACATTGCAATTCTTCCTTTTGCATGAGAGGAATAATTCCGCAGTTGGAAATATTTCCTCATGCCAAGCAACCATGTTTTAACATCTTCCTCCTTCTTGTGTTCTCCATCAAATGTAGGAGGCTTAATCTTGTTCATTTCTCCCTTCAGTTCATCCACTCCAGATCTCCTGTGATTTCTGGTAGGAGATGGGCTTGACCTACTATGTGCCCCCTTATTAGATTTCTTCGAGGAGTGGCGACGATGCCTGCTAACGCTTCTTGATCTTATTTTATTCTTAGGGGTCTTGCGACTCCCTGTTTTTCTTGAGTTAGTATCCTTATCCAACTTCTTTTCTATTCTCTCCAAAATCTTCATCAACTTTAAGTTGAATTCTCCCTGTTTTTCCTGAGCTTTATGCTATCTGCTTGGTGAGTTTGGGCATCTTTCTGCAATATTTCAATGATTTTCATCATGTTTCCTTCCTTATCTATCTCTTCTCCATGCCCATTGGAGTTCGACCCTTCAACTCCCAAATGAGCATCCATCCCTTTAGCTTCATTCTCTGTACTGGAAGCATTCTGTGTCTCCGCCATTTCTCTGCACTTAGTGGCAATTCGCTTCGGTTATGACTTTCGTTAAACTATGCAAACACAACGTGCAATCAACCGAATTTTGTCAGACCATCCATCCTTAACAATTCCCACAATATTCATAAACCAATATGAATCAAGAAAATTTTCAAATTCCATTTCTTTCTGAGCTCTTCTCTGTTATACAACAATGTTTCGGGCACTTACCCTTTTTGCTTAGTCCCCAATCCACGTGATCACGGGTTGTGACCACTCGTCTATCCAAAAAGGTGATTCACGACTTCGCGTTTCGGGGATTCTGTTGTGGGCCAAATCCGATACTCCCGATTTTATGAATCATGAATGGCCTAGGCGCTAGCTCCTCCCTCTAGGCCCCTTCAATGGTGACGTTGGGCTATGACCTGGGCCCCAACTTTTGAGCGCTTCAGGACTTCAGGCTTCGTGTCCTTAGAAGTTAGATCACCTCTTTTCTTGTGCATCAACACATCTCACTTCTCCCAATTTTCGAACTTTGAAAGGCTTCCAGAATAACCCTCCTGCACCTTCTCCAGATTTGACGGTCGCAACGAATTTCCCTTGCTTCCGAATAGATCCTCCGGCTCCAACACCTCAAGTGTTGCGATCTCTCTCTCTCTGTGGCCCAAATACCACGCCTGTTGTGGATTTATGATACCGCTACACTCCTCATCTTCGTAACACAACCAAGGTAACTTCTTGGCACTCAGGTGGGTTCTGAGGTCCGAAATGGTGAGAAAATATAAGAGGATATCAAAATAGTTATCAGTACAATTGATCAACATAGACAACAAGGAAGAGTTGTGAACGAGAGAAGTTAATGATCTCCCAGTGTTTCTAAAAAAACAACCTACCCTAAGGAAAACCCCAGTCTACAGTTCAAGAGAAAAGTAAATCCCCGACGGATAATTCTAATGTTGTAGGTGAAAAAAACCCTCCTAAGGAAAATCTGGAAATGCCACACAAACTAATCCCAGTCACTAGCAAGAGGAAAACATAAACCAATATAGAGGGAGAAAGTGAGCACATACCTGAAGAGGAAATTCTTCTGGAAGAAATGGAGCTCAATGCAAATGTTGAGGATATTTAATTTACAGATGAAGAATAGAGGATACAAGAGAACAGATCAATTTCAACAGAATTTGCCACCCAAGAGCCAATTGTGAAGAAGAATCTCTGACCCTGTATAGTGCCAAATTTGACAAAAACTCAAGAAAATCGGTTATTGAGAATATCAATACAAAAAATAAGAAGATTCAAGGAAAATGGAACTCATAACTTGACTTTAATGGAGTTCCATCATCTAAAATTGTAAAAATTCATGAAGCCACATGAGGATCCCTAAAAATGTCGATTGGAGATATAGAGGGAGAAAATTCCATTTTAAAGGATATAATTAAATAATTATAAAATGCTTTAATGCTCCCACCACTATTTGTCAGTCCAATTTCCACCATACAACCTCGGATAATTCTTGAGGGAAGATCAAAATATAGCTCAATGATAAAAGTAACACCAAGTCTAGTCTACTTGTTGCCATCAAGAAGTATGTCACAGAAAATATCCAAAAGAGAATGTCCCTTATTTTAAGTTTTGTTTCCTTAGGCTCAAGACTGACAAATTTCAGGCAATATCTTCAGGCTGATCTTGAAAATGATGAAGAATTTTACAAAGATGGCATTTCTACTTTTATTGTAAAAGTTTCAAGCCCTAGCAAGTTCCAGAGAAAAGAAGAGGATTTTCCTTTGACAATCCGTATAAAACAACTTAAGGCATGTTGGTTAAAGAGAATAAAGAGTTTAAAATAAATGCTAGTTGAGTGTGATACTATAAGTGTGAAAAGAGGAGAATTGGATTAGTTGGGTCAACTAGAGATGTGGAGGAGCCACACTTAATATTGAATTCCATATTCATGTCAAAAGAAAAAATGGAGGAGAAGCTAGACATATTAAAAATTGCATCAGCTGAGAAATTCAACGAATTGACTAAATATTCAGAAATAGAGGTTGAAAGTTGGTTGGTTAGTTATGTGAATAAAAATGAGGACATTGAGGACACCCTTCATCAAATTTCATTGGACTTCAAAGATATGGAAAATTCATTATCGATATTAATGTAAGCTGAGAAATAATGGTGGAACCAATGAGAAAATACATTGAGAATTGGTTAAAGAAAGCCTTAACTAAAATAACTAAATTAGATCAAGAAGAAGCAGTTGTAACCGATCAAGTAGTTCTAGCGAAGGAGAATATAAAAGACACACCAATAGGAAGATGAAGAAAGAGAGAGATTCCATCACAGTAAGTAAAGAGATCATTTTTCATGATTCATTATCCTTTATACTTCTCATTCATAAATAATTCATTTGTGTCTTTTCATTCTTTAAGAACCCATAACCCATAACTGATATTTGATCATTTTCTTCTTCTTCTTCCAATGCTAGACTTATATTTTTTAAAGGTCCACGGGAGCCCCATCCCATTCCATTTGGATGAACACAATATTTTGATTTATATTTCATTATAAAACCATACTATTATTTTTGAACTCCTCAGAGAACTATTTCAGGATGCAAACTTAATGATTTCTCAGACTTTGAATTTCTAAGTATGATATTTTTGAAGTGTTCCTATCATATTATCTTCAGATTTAAATGATATAGTCTTTTAAGTTCTCTGCATTGTGGACTTATATTTTTCTCTCTTATGAATGTGACCAAATCTTATTTATACTGTGATGGATGCGAGGAATGTGTTATTTTCATATGATGGTTTCCACATTTTTGTATAATATTGTATAGATATTATATTTTAGTCTTTAAAATATTCATGGTCCTTCTCTCAAAAACTTTTCTTTATGAATATTCTTTTATATCTTAAATTGTATTTTCATAATTTATTTCAAGCAATGACATAGAAGTACCACCTCTATAAAAACATAGGTTTTTTTTTTATCCTCATGAGGTTGTTGTTAATATTGTGACCAATATAAACATAAAAAACTATGATCCAATTGAGTACCCAAACAAGAAAATAATTTAGTCGAAAATTTTCCAATGAAAATTGGATCTCTGTCACTTACAATAATCTTGGGGACTCCATGCAGATTTTGAACTATTTCCATGAGTGTTGAGGCTACTGTACTTTCTTTAAAAGGATGATTAAGAGAGAAAAAATGCGCATACTTTGTTAACCGATCCAATACTACCATGATGACCATATTTCCTTCAGATTTGGGTAATCTTGTAAAAAAATCCATTGAAACTTCTTCTCGGCTTTGACTTGGTATAGATAATGGTTGTAGGAGATCTGGTGTCTTGATTGTCTCTCCCTTATTATGTTGGTAGACCACATATTCAAACACAAAATTTTGAACATTAGTTTTAAGACCTTCCCAAAAAAAATCCTTCTTGATCTCGTGGTACATTTTCAAGAATCCTAAATGTCCTCCTATAGGAGAAGTGTGCAATTCCATAAGGACCTTCCATTTGACTTGGAAATTCTTACATAAAAATAGGTGATCATGATACCATGACAAATCATTCTTCCATACAAAATTATCTAATGAGCTGAGATCCTCTTGTAATTTTTGAATGATGTTGCATACCTCTTGATCTTTCTTCCATTCTATCCTTTTTTCTTCCACCCAATCAACTTGTGGAGTAGAAATAATACATAGTGAACCTTTTGTTTCTTCTTATTTCCTTAAAAGGGCATTTGCCACAACATTTTGTTTTCATTTTTTGTATATAATTTCAAATTCATAAGCTAGCATATTTGTAACTCATTTTTGTTTCTCTTCTAAAGATAATCATTGCTCCAAGAAGAAATTCAAACTATCATGATCTGTTTTTACTGTGAAGTGTATTCCTATTAGGTAAGGCGTCATTTCTTAAATGCATGTACTATGGCCAACATTTATTTTTCATAAATTGGTTTGAGTAAGTTTTTTTCCTTTAAGTTGGCTTCTCTCAAAGGAAATGGGCCTTCCTTCTTGCATTAAAACTGCACCAATGTCATGGCTTGAGGCATCACACTCCACAATAAAAATTTTTGTGAAGTCAAGTGTGGTCAGGATAGGATTTGTACAGATAGCCTCAAGTTTTTAAAAATATTTGGTTGTTGCTTCATTCCAAGAAAATTATTTTTTATTCAATAATCTTTTTAGAGGTGTTGCTATTTGACCATAGTTATTAACAAACTTGCGATAATAACCAGCCAATCCTAAGAATCCTTTAAGTTTCTTCAAGGTTTTGAGAATTGGCCAGTCCCTCATAGATTTAAATTTGTTAGCGTCCACTTTTACACTTGCATGAGATACAATATGACCCAAATATTCCACTTCTTGAAACCCAAAGGCACACTTGGAAGGATTTTCATAAAGTTGTTTCTCTTACAATAGTTGTAATACTTTGTCAACATGTTGTTCCTAAGATTTGTTGTAGATTAGTATGTCATCAAAAAATACTAACACAAATTTTCTAAGGGCTTGAAAACATAATTCATCAAGCTTTGAAACATTGAAGGTGCATTAGTAAGTCCAAATGGCATAACCAAAATCTCATAATGACCTTCATGTGTTCTGAAATCTATTTTGGGAATGTCTTCCCGCCTCATTATGATTTGATGATATCTCGAACGAAGATCCAAGTTAGTAAAGAAAATTTCTCCATGCAATTCATATAATAATTCATCAATGATAGGAATAGGAAAATTATATTTGATGGTCATTTTGTTGAGTTATCTATAATATGGACACATACGCCATGAACCATCCTTTTTCATAACCATCACTACTAGTGAAAAGAAAGAACTTTGGCTAGGTTGAATGATGCCATCCTCTAATATTTCTTGGATCATATGCTCAATCTCACTCTTATGTGCATATGGATACATGTAAGACATAATGTTAGGTGTTACACTTCCTGGTTGAAAATGAATAGCATGGTCATGATCTCGAGCAGGTGGAAGACCTTTAGGTATTTCTCCAAATACCTTGGAATGATTGTTGATAACTATTTGGAGATTAAATGGAGCAGAGGAAATATATGCTTGAACATCTAGTGAGCACAATTGTGTAATTACACCATGATGTCCCTTTTTGAGTAATTTTGTTATATTATTAGAGCTTATCTCCCTAGAGGGTTTCCCTTGGATACATCTAAGCTCAATTTCCTTACCTTCTAAGGAAAATATCATGAAAATATCTTGAAAATTAAGGGCCATTGTTCCCAATGATTGTAACCATTGGACCGCTAATACAACATCAACACCACCCATTTGGATGGAAATCATGGGACTAGCCGAAAAATACTCCCCCATATTGAGTTTAATACTATGGTACATCCTAGAAAAATTTAGTGTACCTCCATCTGCAATCATTACTTGAAACTCTAGTGTTGGATATACAAAACAATTGAGATCTATTGCTAATTTGTAATTGATGAAGTTATGGGTACTACCAGAATCATTCAACATTGTTAGATTTTTCTTTTTGATGTATCCTTGTATCTTGAGAGTTTGTGGAGTATTGATGTCATCCAATACATGACAATATATTGTTGGAGCAGTATCTTC
>ML792747.1:33172-71705 GCA_009831015.1 Picea engelmannii
GTGGTGGTTTTAATTCTTGATATTCTTCCTCTTCATAGTCTATGTAGAATAATTTATTCTTGCCACATTTATGCCCCTTACTGTACTTGTTGTCAGAATTGAAACATAGTCCCTTTGATATTATTTCATCTATTTGTTGTGGTGTCAACCTTGTCAGTTGAGGTATCGCTATATTATGAACCCCAAAATTTTCTATGCTTCTTGTGTATGCTTGTTTATATTAAAGAATGTTTTATAGTCTTTGAGTTTACCTCACGAGGATAAATCCCACTACGTTTTTAAACAAGCAGTACTCCTCTGTTTGAAATAACATGCAAGAACAAATAAAATTCCTGAGAAAAGACCATGATTATTCTTGACAAAAATATTCAGATGCAAAGAATACCTGAGAAAGGACTAGGTATCTTGTAGAAAAGTAAATATTTACAATATGTTACAATATCATAAACCAAAAGAGTGTGTAGTAAAATAAGATAACATTTCCATCACAACATTCATCAAAGAAGAACACAATATTCAGTGAAAAGGAAAAGGAAATATGGACCATGTATGGCATAGAAATTTAAATGATCATTTCAATGTCCATTAAACACAATTAAGGTTCTAATAGACATAGATATGAAATCTCATGATTAAACTCAAAGTCTTGAGATAAATAATGTTATGTCCCAAATTAGTTCTTCAGGAACCTCAAAAATAATATATGTATTTAAATAAAAGATTATTGTATTGGAATAAAAATAAAAGTTTGCATTTTTCCTTCAAAGAGGACTGGGATGGGGCTCCTATGGACCATTAAATGAAAATACTTTGAAGACAAAAGAAAAATAGTTAAGGATCAGCCTTAGGTTTCACAAAATACTGGGAAATGGAAGGAAATATGAAAAATGATTGTAGAAGAAAGAGATTAAAGATGAGAATAGGGTTCCTACTTGACTCACTATGATGTAAATTCTTCTGAACCCGTTACTTGCTTGTTAATGTCTCTTTTGTATATGGTTTTTGTGTTGGAGGTGGCACAACTATTGTAATCGCTATCATCTTGGGGGGTGGTGTCCATAGTGGGTGCCTACAACTTGAAGGAAAACTAGTCCTACAAAGCTAGCTACGAGTCATGTTAACAAAGACTATCACCTCAAATATTGTAAGTGATAGCATGCATTCCAAATGGAAAGGAATCCAAGGTCATAAATGAAGAAATAATTAGTCACATTCCCCATCTATAATCAATCCATCACTATCTACATCAAAGAACATAGTGATATTAACTATGTTCTCTGAATGTTCTTCCATGCAAAATATTACATATTGGGGAGCTACCTAATATCATTAACATAATATCGTAACCTCTCTCTGGTATTTATTTTAAAGCCCCTGGGGGGAAACTCGATTGGAAAGTTCCATGATATGAAGTGATGTGTTTGATGAGGTTCCGAGTTCAAATCCCCCCTATTTACCTGTGCTTGCGGAAGGGGCATACATATGGCACCTGGAGGTTATAGCGGTAGCAGTTGGATAACACGACCACATGTCACATGAGTACATGCCCAACTAGTTGTTGATTCCACCAGTCAAAAAATATCATTAACAAAATAACATAAGTCAGTCTCTTCCAAATGTGTGAGTGCACAATATATTGATTATTTCCATATGTAATTCCATGGGCAAAATGAAGATAGTTCCCATGGATACAAAAATCTAAGATATAGTTGGATTCAAGCATTACAACATTAAAATATTTATATCATATCTATATTTACCATTCTCAATTATCAAATCTAAGTATGGTTATCATAACATGTACTAGGGAGATAACCATCATGTATATACAATTATGGTAGGAAATTGATCATGATCATTATAACAAACAAGAGAAAGTAGAATTCTTGAGAAGAAACAACAACTCATATATATGTATAAAGATACTCCAATCTGAAAGATCATTTGTCTCTTGTTATAAATCCACTCAATTATATAAATTATCTGAAAATGCCTACTAGAACTTGCACACAATCTAGTTTATGCTTTCTGACCAGAGAATGATCTAGGGTTTGTTAGCCTAAGTGGCATTGTGATAACCATTCAAACAAAAATACTAGCAGCACACATTATTTATGGACTTCTTGGTCATTTTCAATATGCCTCATAATATAAGACAATCCTAAATCTTACAAAAAAATAATTTATTCAACCCTTTATGAGAACCTAACACTCATGGTATTAATGATCCAACCCAAGTTGAAAAACTTAACGAAGTAGACCCATGCACTATATGGATGATGAATTCAAGCTTGAGAGATAGAAGCTAGTATTCACTATATGGGTTAGTAAATTTGATTTTGTTGATGCTATGTTATGGTAAGATTTGTTGTTGCATGAGAATAAGGACACTCTAGATGTTTTCTCTGCATTGATATGGTTTGAGAAGATTATGTTTTCATGATGTTATGTTATACTAACTTTTTGCTAATGAATCATGATAAGGACACTCTAGATATTTTCTCTTCATTGATATGGGTTGAGATGATTATATTTTTCATGACGTTATACTAACATGCCATTCCATAAATTATGTTAATCCAATGCAATGATAAATTCTTATCGTAATACCTCTTGATGTGATGACATAATGTAATTGCATGCAAATATTTGATGTTTTATGATGAGATGTTGGAGCATGTGGAAATGACAATGATGTATGGAATTACATGTAATTATTCTATGATAAGATGTTTTGTGATGACATGAAGAAGCTTGAGGTAATGATAATGATGATTATTCTCATGATGACATGTGAGAGTTAGCATGTAGATTATTTCTTTGATACATTGACAATTAATGCATTGGTTACATGTTGTGAAGTGGTGATTGTCAGGCCATCCACTAGTGGGTCGAGAGATCCGGTTTATTTGATTATCTCGTGGGAGCCCATAACCACGAAGGAGAATATTACAAGTAACATATTATGGGCTGGGGAAAAATCAATCTACTACTCATGTTGGTAATTCTTATGCCTTGTATTCGAATTGTCATGCCGAAGTCCCGAAGAGTGGCTAGAGATCGGTCATCGATGGTGTTTTTAGATTGGACTTCGATGCCCATGTTTGTACCTGGTTGATGTGGAGGGATTTTAGAATATCATTTCAAGATGCATGGTGTACATGCATGGTGTACATGAGTATCGATCCAAATTCTTTCTTGGGAAGATGAGGTCTTGAGCCTTGGGGGCTCCAGATAGACCGGTTGGATTTAAACTTGGTTTCGAAAGTCAGGAAAGAGGGCTAGAGAGTACTTGTGCTTCCTCGGTGTTGTGATATGTAATTTCTATGCTTCTTGTAGTCTCTTGGGTGGCTTTATACTAGTCCAGTAGAGGGTGTCGTGGAAGGTATAAGAGATAACAAAGGGTGTTGTGGAGGATGGTGAGTTAATTAAAAACCTATACGAAACATAATCAAGCTAACTTCAGGATGAAGTTCCTTGAAGGGGGGTGTATGTCATGCCCCATGTTGGCAAAGGGGCAGACCCAGGGTTCAACGCACCAACAAATCCCTAACTACCAGCCCTTTCGGCAACACCTGCAAAGAAGATGAAGTCTCACCCGAGGTAGAGGCAGGGGTGGTTGCAAGACTTAGGTGTCTACAGCCTTAGCTGGGGCGCAGATCTATGATTATAACACTTAATACATCTCTTAGCACCGTCAGTCCCTCAATATGCAATCACTATTCACTTCGCTGATAAAACAGAGCTTCCCAACATTCACACTAATCTACAGTATTTAAGCACTTAGCATATAAACAGATCAGAATGAGCATATCAATCACTGAGCATGACTATCTTGATATGATCTAATATTCTCACATATCATAGGCACAAAGCAGAAGTATATCTATCTAAACATATCAAAGAACTTAGCAAATAACACATGAACACATCAAGACAAAGCACAAAGCACATAACACGGTGTTTACATGGTTCACCCCCACCCTAGGGCTACATCCACCAACTCTTATTCTTTATTGTCTTCAGTCAATCGGTTACAAGCACAAAGCCTTCAAAACCCTTACTCCGCACAGGACAAAAGATCTGTGCAACTCGCTAGATCCTTCTTCCTTTCGTTACAACACTAAGCCCTCCAGAATCTGCTACAAGGACCTGGACTTAGCTCTACAATTCTCTTACAGTCATGCACAAAGACCTTACAATTCATACTAGCACTTAGCCTTTGGCACTTAGCATATCATCACATCACATAGATGCACTATTCTTCTATTTCTTACATTTCCTATCCTTCTATTTATACATACAAAATAGTCCTAAACATGGGTAAGCCCACGGGCCGACATCCCATTCCCATTACATATTCTCATATCCCAAAAAGGGGCCCAAAAGGGGGGCAATATCCCGTGATATCCGCTTTGTCTTGTGATCCTCCTTCGATAGGCTGTCGAAGTCCCAAAATAGGTCAACATGACTAAGAAACTCCCAAAACTTGGTCAAGGGCCAACAGGCCCCCAACACTCACCTGTGACTCATCCCGAGTCACTATGGTCTGAGCAATTCTGCCTCGAACACCTTGAGCTGCTTCGACTTGCTGCTTTGTTGTGGCCTCTTGTTCAATGAACTCCTGGATTACTGTGTCGTTCACTGGCCCTTCTAGGCATTGTTATGCTACGGTGACAACCTGTTCTAACTCTGATCCTCGGCTCTCTACCTCTGTAAACAACTAGCATGGCTTATCTTGCACAGGTTGAAGCCGTTGAGTGACTTCCATCACTTTTCTTTGAAGCAGATGGATCTGCTGCTGAGTTGTGCGTTGTTCTTGAGACCTCTTCATTCTTTCTACAGCCGACAGGGCCTTCAATTGTGCCTGTAGTGTATCTGCATGTTACTTCACTTCCTGGAGTTGCGACTCTAGTGTTTGTAACTCCGGATTCTCAATGAGGTTTTCATATGTCTGGGACCTTCAGTTAATCAACTACTTGCATTCCATTGTAATAGATTTTAATCTGTTAACTGTGCTATGGTCAGTTGCTTCTCGCTGGCCCCTTACGTCCTGTGGGGTCTTGGGTACAATGCATAATTCTAGATCTGCGATGCACTGCTGGAGTTGTTGGATCACTTCTTTAGGTTGCGCCACCTTCTGTGGAATTATCTATTCAGACTTTACTTCAACAACTGTCATAGAGCGAAGTGATTTGTTGACCATTTCCTTAACTTCGAGTTGCTCTGCGAGCAACTGTTCCTTTTCTTTATGCAACTAGGATTTTTCTTCATCGAATTTTAATTGGAGAGCAAGCTTCTCTCGTTTTGCAGTACTGCGTTTCTCTTCAAGGAATCCTTGTACTTATTCTAAAGCCTGGGTGGCTTGTGCTATCTCCTCTTGTTCTCGTCGAAGGTTAGCTTTGACTGTATCAATGATCCAGTGGATTTGAGCTGGCTCATCTCCTAGTTCTGGTGTTTCCGATGGCAGAGGCACGTGGAAACTGTGTGGCTGGACTGTAGTGCCTACTGCACTCCTTGAAGTTCAACCTTGATCCGATTTAACACCTCCTCCTGCTTAGATTCTTGCTTCTTTGCTATCTCCAACGAAGCATCATTCAGTGCCGCGACGATGAATTCGAAGTCATCTGAGGTGAGGGTGGTCTCAAATTTGGTCCTCGTTGCTTTTGATTTCTTCCTTGAAGAAGGTTTCAGAGGGGAAACCTTCCTTTTCTTAGAGGGTCCTCCTTGTCTTTAGGAGGTGTAACCTCACCTTTCTTCTGTTCAAATTTTGCACCATCTATCTCTTCGCCATCACCTCCTTGCTCAGGTGAGATAGAAGCAATATTCATCGAGGTACTGCTTACATCTTGAGCTTCTTCATTTTTTTTGGTTTGGCTCGGTCTAGGTGTATCGTGTGCTGCTTCTGGACTGTCAATATTAGATAGCTCCGCGGGGTCTGCTGGGATGAGGAGGTACACCAACCATTCCTTAGTAATCTCTTCGAATTCGTCCTCCGTCAGCTTGTAGTATGACTACAATTGTTGTTTATGCTCATTAGTGTGCACTGTGATATATATTAAATGGTGGTCTGCGTTGAATTTCATCAAGGGCCTGAACCTGTGGAGAGTATTTGAGGTTATACGAGGCTCGGACTGGATGGCTGTCTTCAGCTGGTTGTAATAAGTGTGGAATATGACATTTGATTGCCATTTCTTGTTCATGTCACTAGAGTACCACAATGTACTGAACTGCGCAGCCAGAGGTTCAAAGAGCTCGATGTCCAGGAAGGTCGCACCTTCCGACATCTCCCATGCGATAAAAGTGATCAAGATGAGAAGCCAACTGAAGTGGAACTCATATCCTTGGTCCTGCGCTTCCTTGCAGTCCAGTTCTAGCCAGTTTACAAGGTACTTCGCCCAATTCATTTGTAGGCCCTCCACCCACTTTCCTGCGAGGTCGACTACAAATCCAGTCACTTGGGTGGGTTGGTTCTTGCGAACTAACTTTCCTACAATCAATTGACAGGCTAAGTGCACTGTGCCACTCTGGATAGAGGCTACCTTGTAGCCTCACGTTCCTTTCTCGACATCTTCGTAGGTGTCTTTAATCTTTTGCACAAGAGCACGATCCATGGTTTTCTCGGGATATAAATTCTGTGGGTCAGGGCTTTGCATGCTTAACCCTATGATCTGAATGATCAACATCGAATCCACTATGATGTGACAGTTCAACCACAAATATCTGCCATGGTAGCAGGACAACAACAACTTGACGCATGTGTTCACTTCTTGGTGCCTATCGAAGTGAGGAATCTTCATGACATTGAGCAGTGTGGACTGCACAAGGTTCATGGTCCATGAATGGGGGACGATCTTCGAGTTCGTTCCCTTAGTTCTGGTTAGATACTTATGCGGGGTGAGCATGTTGTACACCTTCTTGTTGCCGAGGTTGAAGTCTATAATCTTCAATGTTGTGATCTTATATTGGTCTGCGCGCAATACGTGTATTCCTTTCGGGAGGTACGTAGTGACCAAAGTGTACTCAAATTATCTGGGCACACTATCTCAATTGATTGCGCCACTCAGAGGTGGTAGAGAGCTAGGTAGTATACTCGAGATTATCTTAGCATTCACAAGATCATCCCTATGGTTAGTTCACTTTTCATCTACTAGTTGGGATGGACCGGCTTGAGTAGTGGACGAAGAGGCTAACAGTCCTCTCATCGAAGATGCTTATACACCTGTAGACACTCCTCTCTCCGACATGACTCTTTTAATCATTAAGTCGAGGAAAACTTCCGTTACTGATTCTTCAACTGTGATGAGCTCATCGGACATACGCACTCGGGATTAAAATTATCGGGGTTATGATGATCTTAGATATGGCACTAGAACAAACATCAATAGCGCAATGATCACTGTATACAATTTGCTTAGTTTGTGGGCTTCAAATTCTCAGTTAGAAAAAGTGTTCTCCGTGCATGGCGCGAGGGGATAAGTAGGCAACTAGGCAATGTTTCTCTTGCAACGGTTATGAGCCTCCATCAACTCTTGTTCGATCCATTATGGCGCGGTCTAACGGTTTGATGATGGAACTTTATTGCCTTTCTGCCTGTTCGAAGCATCGATCAAATGGTTATAATATCCCCAACGACTATATTGCTTCGCCATGGCGAAGTTCCATGTGTCTCTGTTCTGATATCCTGACAAAGCTCCAATTCTACAAATTTTCTATCTGCGAAGTTCCTTCTGGAACCTTCTGCAACTTATATCTCTTCTTACTTTGCTTCCTAGCCTTCTTTCTAGTCAACTTCATCTCGATAGTTCAATTTCCATTCTGATTCTTATCTTCTGTGGTTTTAGTTACTTTGTGCTTTTGATATTCTCTCCTAGGACTCAGGGGTAACACCTCTTCTTTATCCGAGATAGGTACTTCAGTCTCCTGTGAGTCTTCTAATGTTCTTGCAGCTTCGACATCTGGGTTTCTAGTGTTAAATAGCTTCGATCTGTTCTCCTGTTCTTCGATCAAATGTGTGATCCTTCTGGTCATGAAATCTTTTAACTCCTATTTCTTCTGCTCCAAGACTTATTCTTCTTTCTTTCAGCTGGCTTGATCTCTGTCAATCCAAGGTTTTCCTATTAACATGGTAAATGGGGCGTGGTATTCAACAAATTTAATAATCTCAACATCTTCCTCTATTGAAGTTTCATTGATGGTCATAGGTATCTGAGCAAGCTTTCCACACAGGTTTACCAGTTTTCCTCTGAATAACCCTAGTCCTCCTAATGAATGAATCATAACAGGCCTCCCTATAGATTCCCAAGTACTCTCTGTCATGATATTCACCCATGTTTCTTCATCTAGAACACAATCAATGTTGAAGTCTCCTATTATTGCTTCGAAGCATTTGTTTCCTTTGAATATCTATGATAATCTGACATGTCGGTGGTCATTCAAGGTTTCTCTCATTTGTAGCAATATTTTCTTTGATTCTTCCTGGGGTTCTGCTATAGCCTCTGGAGTTGCCTTAGGGTTTTCTTGATTTAGATTTAGTCCTTCAAGCTTAACAATCATTCTAGGGAAATCCAACACTTCATGGTCTATAGCTTTGCAACAAAGACAACTAGGTCTTCTTCTAGGGCATTCTTTAGCAAGATGTTCCAGTTTTCTACAACTGTAACAGAGGGTTAATCCTCTCTTTCTTTTAAATGATCCCAGACTCTTCTATACTGTGCACTAGGATCATAGGAGCTAACCTGCAATAAATTCTTTCTGAGATCCTGCATCCATTCGTTAGTCCAAACATTCTTTCTATGCATAGGTATAACATATCTTTCACTATTCTTGTCAGATCTATTAATATCAAATCTTCTTTCGTCTATCAATACCCTAGTTTTCAAACTAGGACAAATTTTATTAAACATACCTAGATCCATACTCTAGAAACAAAAATTTCCACTTATCTTACTTCTACAGAGCACAAATCTTCCAGATCTAAAATTTTTTACTATCTTTACCTTTATCAGAGCACAAAGCTTGCAGATCTTACCTCTTTTAATCATAAATTCTCACTTTTACCTTTCTTAGACCACAAATATTTCAAATCTTGATTCTTTCCTTCAGATCTGACCTCTTTTCTTTAGACCGAGCTTCTTTCTTTTAGCACAGAGCTTTATAAGTCAACTAGAATACTGTGCCCTAGGGCATAGATCTACGCACAAAACTTTCACAATCCTAGGTCAAATCTTTACACAAAGATTCTTTTTCCTCAGTTCCCAACAATCATAGTTTCAGGTCCCGGCAACAGAACCATTTGTTGGCACAGGGGCAGACCCAGGGTTCAACGCTACAACAATGCACCAACAAATCCCTAACTACTGGCCCTTTTGACAACACCTATGAAGCAGATGAAGTCTCACCCGAGGTAGAGGCAGGGGTGGTTGCAAGACTGAGTTGTCTGCAACCTTAGCTAGGACACAAATATGTGATTATAACACTTAATACAACTCTTAGCACCGTCATTCCCTCGATATGAAATCACCATTCACTTCGCTGATAAAACAAAGCTTCACAACATTCACACTAAACTACAGTATTTAAGC
The DNA here is from genome assembly GCA_009831015.1 of Picea engelmannii. Classification (NCBI taxonomy): domain Eukaryota; kingdom Viridiplantae; phylum Streptophyta; class Pinopsida; order Pinales; family Pinaceae; genus Picea; species Picea engelmannii. The sequence continues at coordinate 42,757 of ML792747.1, forward strand.
ACATAGCATATAAACGGATCAGAATGAGCATATCAAGCACTAAGCATGACTATCTTGATTATATATAATATTCTCACATATCATAAGCACAAAGCAGAAGTAGATCTATCTAAACATGTCAAAGCACTTAGCAAATAACATGTGAACTCATCAAGACAAAGTACAAAGCACATAACACAGTGTTTACGTGGTTCACCCCCACCCCGGGGCTACGCCCATCAACTCTTCTTCTTTATTGTCCTCAACCAATCTGTTACAGGCATAAAGCCTTCAAAACCCTTACTCCGCATAGGAAAAAATATCTGTGCAGCTCACTAGATCCTTCTTCCTTGCGTTACAACACTAAGCCCTCCAGAATCTGCTACAAGGACCTGCACTTAGCTCTACAAGTCTCTTACAGTCATGAAAAATACCTTACAATTCATACTAGCACTTAGCATATCATCACATCACATAGATGCACTATTATCCTACTTCTTACGCTGCCTATCCTTCTATTTATACATACAAAATAGTCCTAAACATGGGTAAACCCATGGGCCGACATCCCATTCTCGTTACATATTCCCATATCCCAAAAAGGGGCCCAAAAAGGGGTGGAGATCCCGTGATCTCCGCTTCATCTTGCGCTCCTCCTTCAAAAGGCCGTCGAAGTCCCAAAATAGGTCAACATGACCAAGAAACTCCCAAAACTTGGTCAAGGGACAACACCCCACAATATTATTGTTAAATATAAATAATGATAATAATATCAAGAATATAATAATTCTCTTTAAAACAATTACAATAATTACTTATTGGAATAACTAATAATAAATAAGTATATAATAATTATGCTTAGAGAGGGTCATAATAAATAATTATTATGGACATCTAGGTAATTAAAGAGAATAGTTAAACAAATAACCATATTCAATGGAGAAACCCTAAAAATAGATTAAATAATAAAGAGGGAAAGGAATGAGGAAAATGTCATCGCTCTTGGTGGGTAAATATAGAGAAGAAGGCATAAGAATGATGGTTGAGTAGTAGATTGGGGGCTCGGGGGTGACCTTTCTACCCTTGGGTAGCATGGTCTACGATTTGGTGGAGAGTCACCCCCCATATTGTTGTTGTGTATTTTCAACGGATCAATGATAAAGGTAAGGTAGTGCTACACTTCTAAGGACAAAAGACTTACATGTATGTTGGTTCTTCATGACTGGTATGATCGTTGCCCTTGTAAGTTACTATATTTCACTTGATATCTGTAACATCCCACTCTTACGCGCACTGAGTGGACTTATTCTTTGAGGCCACTTGTGTGCAAGTGATCTGGGTTGTTATACTATTGGTTGTTTTGATTATGATTATGAGACATTATGGATTTGATGTTATGTTATTTTTGTTGTATTTACATCGACAAGTGCTATTGACTGGGTTCTCCTAAGTGTGCAGGACTCTAGATGTTGAAGATGTCGAGGCATCGATGAAACTCCGTGGACTCCAGATCGAGTCAGGGAGTGGACTGTTAGGGTTTGAATGTTGTTGATGTGACATATGTACATACGATTAGATGTTATGATGTTGATTATTATTGCTAACATGATTCGTTGATGGATGCAGGCTGATGATAGCTTGTCGACCAGACTCACATTTGGAGTAGAGGGGTCATGCATGACAACTAGAGACATTGAGGTAGAGGTGTGGCAACAACCCTGCCACAACCTACTAGCACTCCCACTGTGGCTCGAATTGTAGGTTAACGAATACCTAGTTCGAGAAGACCCACGATGTAGTGAGGGAAGACTGTGACAATCACTCATGATGATTCTAAGGGGCGCGCAATAAGGCATGGTCCTTATTCCTTAGAGACCCTTAGTCTCTCACAAGATCACCTGACAAAGTATTGATTCCAGGGGTTTGACATCTACCAAATTAAGTCAAGAGGCAAGTGGCACCCTTGGAGAACGTAGTGCGTCTTGAAAGGCATGTCGCGCAAATAAAACAGAAAGAGGCGAATGGCACCCTTGGAGCACGTAGTGCGTCCTGAAGGGTATGTCGCGATTCTAACTAGTAAGTTAATAAACCTAGTGCCTAGAAAACTATACCTCCTTAGGACCTAGTCGGCCTTAAATGAATGATGTGATAAGTAAAGTTTAATAAAAAATTAATTCCCTTAAGAACTGTCGCCAAGCCTAGTGAATTGAAAACCTAGGTTTGAGTAGAACCTTTGAGCAAAAAAAAATAATTAGACATGTAACAAGAATGGGGTAAAGAAAATTCAAGCATTAATAATTAAAGTGAAATTTTAATAAAGGTTTAATTAATAAAATGGGTATTTGGTTGTTTTTGTCTAAACCTACTAATTCTGAACTTAGTTATAAAAATGGGAAACTTTAAGAAAAAAAGGAAACTTAAAGAAAAAAAGGAAACTTAAAGAAAAGGGGGAAACCTAAGGAAAAGGGGAAACTTAAAGAAAAATGGGAATGTCTAACTTAGTAAGAAATCTAGCCTTTGGAACTTTCTATTTATGAACTCAACTAGGAATTAAGTAAGGCGTAAGTCATTTAAGAATTATAAGGGAATAATGGGACACTGAGGAGCATTTTTAGGAACGCTTTTAAGTGGGTGAGGGAAATAGGAATATTTAATTAATTAATAAATTATTTTTTTGGTGCAACTAGGGGATCGAGCGACATGTGTACGGGGGAGGTTTTTCCTAATTAAATAAATGAAAAAGGAATCTAATGAGGGTTTGGGAAATTAATGACTAAGAAACTCTATAAAAAGGATGGCAGAGGAGGAGTATGAATCACATCTGGCTTGCGTAATGTTACACTGTTGAAATTTAATCTTGACTTAACTTTCTCTTGTGGGAGTTGGGATACCTAGCTTGGATAACGAGTCGTAGCTCGACTTTGCGAGGTGAGTTGGGTGCTATCATTCTCTGGTATTGTGTGCGTGGCCCCTTTGTGGCTCGTGGGGCTCAGGGGGAAGAAGAGTACCCCTAGCATTGGCTGGGAGGTACCTGTGAAGTCTCATCGGTCGACAAGCAGGATCTAGATGGAGCGAACGCGTGAGAGGACATCTTTGCCTCGTCATAATCGGTAAAGGTAAGCCTGTTAAAGTTGTTGATTGTAATAAAATTTAATTTACACTTGTTTATTTTACTGTATTGGGATGACGATTTCATTTCCATGAGATTTCCTTGCACATGTATTTCTACGGTAATTGTAACAGATTATTTTTCATAAAATCATAATTTGTAATGGTAATTTGACAAAAGAAAAGAAGACCATTTGTACATACACAACCACATTGGAAGAACTGTTGCGTAAGATAGAAATGGTTTTCTTTCGAATTTTGGTAAGAATGTAGGTCTCCTTAGGGATTCCTGGAGAATTTTGTTATCAATGTAATCCCTTTGTCACTTGATTCATCTTGTAAGAAACCTTTCTATTTGTTGAGTCTCCATTTTGACACTTCTAATGTCCTATATTACCCTCTGGATGAGCCTATTTTACCTATGGTATGTGTATATACTTGACTGTTTCTTCCATAAATACACTTGATGACCTTGTCCATATGCATAGAGAGGTAACTTATGATTAAGGCATGATTTGTTTAGTTTTCTTGAGTTAATTCGATTAAATTCTTGATTATGTATGATCCTAATCACTTGACTCTTAAGCAGCTTGATCTGCTACCTCACTATTCTGGTACTACAACTATAGCGCGATTTGGTACCTAGTCTATTTCGGTACCAAGGCTCCACCTATTCCGGTACCAAGGTTCCACCTATTCTGATACTACCCGCTCAACGTTATTCTGGTACCTGCACAACACTGCATCCGGTACCAGCACACTCAACACTACATCCGGTACCAGTATTGCGCCTGATTCGGTACTTCCTTTGCACCTAATCCGGTACTCGTGGTTGCAACTCTGTTTGATCCGATAACAAACTCCTGTTTATAGAATTTGCTTGTTGAACGAGTATGCTGATGGAGATTCCAAGAAGTCAGTTGGACGAAGTATCTAAAGAAGTTTTTGAGATCACGATAGACTTCATCACTCATGCACTTCGTGTCATGAGGATGAAGTCCATCCCTAGAAATTTGATATGAAATGCCAATTGCAATATTTTAAAAACTATTTGATACTTATCCTTAGATCTTGATAGTATCGGCTCACCTTCTTTATAAGGGATGTTGTGTAGGCAATAGAATAAGATGAATGTAATGAAGCAAGTAGCAAGAACAAAATGATACATATTGTCATAATGTACGAGATAATGAACTGCTAATTCAACTTACAAGTTGAAGAAAAACAAATGATTTGTTGTGCAATTCACGAGTCTGATTAGAACGTTTTAGTCTGTTATGTTTTTAGAGGTACCTTGTTGGTTTGGCAAGGGACCACTACCCCAACCAAGGTAAACCTCCATGTACATGCTTTGTTTGATTGTGTGAGTATTTAACATTTGTGTGTTGTCAATGATTTCAAATACGTTTTAAAGTTCATCATAGAATCACTTGCTTCTAAATCAGTGTGAGTAATTAGACATTAGACATAATATATAGTTTCCTTTCCTACTTCTGCAGGTTGACGTTTAATTGATGAGAGTCTGATGTGTGGGATTGTTAAGCAAATGTTATTATTTTCAGTTTGTGATTGTGGTGTTCTTAGTGGGTACAGGAACCATGTTACTTCATCTCTTATTTTCATGTTTCATAATGAAGTCTCTCAATTATGTTGGTTATTTCCTGTCCTAAAGGAGGTTTGATTGAATAGAATAGAGATGTGATTGATTTATGTTTAAGAGTGATTAAATTTGATTGTTGATTATTGTTTTCGATTGCTATAGGGAACAAGATCGTGGGTTCGTCTCTCGATTTCATAATCTTGGAATGAACAGACTTGTCACCTTAGAAAGAACCTTTTAATTGAGTGTTTGTTTGAGAAGTTTTGTTATTAGTTTTATCTTTTGAGTTTAAAGTCATGTGAAGTATTAAAAAATTATAGAAACAAAGTATTATGTTATTAATTATTTCCTGTTTAATCTAGATACAACAGACATAGGTAGGTTACCTGTTCTCGACAAATATAGTGTAACAACTCTTTCAATTACGAATTCTGGATTGACATATAAATAAGTGTAATATATTGAACATACTTATACACCAACGTTATCCACATTATCTTTTATTTATGAGACATTGTCTAATTGCGCGTGGCCAGAATGAGCCCCGGGCTCAAAACCTTTCCCGCACTTTTGTATCTCCTGCCTGCGTTTTCTTTATTCCTTGATTGCGGTTTTTTTCATTATTTTATTCTCCACGGAGAAGGTCTAGATGCATATTTGTGTTTTTATCTTATGTTCCTTTATCCCTTAAGTTATTAGTCTGTTCCTGAGTGGTCGACCAGGAGCCAAATCGACTGTCTTTCACTCTGGTGTTAAAGATTTAGATTCAAATGCCTTGCTTTCTTGTGCATGGATAATAAGTGTAGGATCATTTCTTTTCCCAGTAAGGAATTCTCTCCTGGGCGTTTATTCCCTCCTTAGCCTCTGTGATTATTGTTATTTATTCTTTGCAAACTCATGCTTCCACACAATGATTTTGGGGATGTCTCTCCAGTTCATCAAAGTTTTATCTCCTCTGCGATCCACATCTGTGTTTTATTACTGTGTTTTTATTTACTGCGTGATGACTGTGTTTTTATTAATCTGCTTCTTATTACGACGTGATTACTGCATTATTTTAAAACTGCATGGGAGAACTGTATGGAAACACAAGTTCAGTGATATGACCCTCTGTAACTAAGATGGAATTCCTTCTTGGAGTCGCTCAACAATTTTCCTTTCCTAGCTCTATCGCTGATATTTTTATTCACGGGCTTCGATAACGAAAGTTGCAGTGGGACACGCTCGCTCTTACTCAGACCTACTCCAAATCCTATCTCGTCTCTTCACAGTGAGAGTTATATGATTTTCCTCTTTTCATTTTGTTCAATGGCTAGTTATATAAATGCCACCTTCAATACACATTATTTAACTCACTTGTTTAAGCTTAGCCGTTTTTGTCTTTAATCGGTGGCCATACATCTTCCTAGGGAGAGCCCTCGACACTTAAGCATATTATGATGTTGTTTCTTAGGTTCACGGTTCTAGATATTCCCACTACTCATATTCCCTCTTCTCCTACTTCATATTTTTATTTATCCTCATTTTATATTTCTTTATTGATTGATTATGGTCATCTGGGCAGGTCCAACTAGAAAGGACGAGCTTAGGAGTCTATCATCTACGCCAAACAACTCTGTTTGAGATGGAGCACCTTGCTCATTCTTGTTTCAACTCGCTTCAATTTCGCATACTCTTTGTGTAGGTAGTTACTGCCTTTACACATTTTAGGGATTGAGTAACGATTTTTCGAGGATCCGTAGATAGTGATTGATATTGAAGTCTATTGGTTTTTTTTTTGTGTGTGCATTAATTCTTTGCATTGGTGCCAATATTGTGCGTGGGCATACTTCAGTCCAATTTTCTACTTTCCCCTCAGAACTGAGCATAGTTAATTGCCCCTTTAATATCAAATCCTGACATTTTCCGAATTTGTTTTACCATGCTAGATTTCCTACCAAGATTTGCGTGAAGTGAATGGTTACTATACTTTTTTTACCTTAGTATGTTATCCACAATTAGACGGAAGGCAAATTCATATTTATAACACTGAATAAGTATTATCATAATCTGGCATTTATTTTTTATCTACCTTAGGATGGACAGTGCACCCATTATGTTCCTTCTGAGTTAATGATTCCTTGCTACTGTAGTGTTAGAGTGGGGGTGGAAATCAAGTTTCATCTCCTCGTTCATTGTCCAATTTCAAGTCTTGGATCAACTCCCAAGCGCACCCTACTGTACATGCGTCGGTGTCATAAGTACTATGTGGTTTGTTTTTGGACAAAGTTTGTGATTATCTTTTGGTGGGTGCGTATAACCTCTAGCACATCAACCTCACATTTATTCTGGATTGGACTTAAACAACCTCATCTTGTTGACAGGGAATTGTGAGCCCCAATTTATTACTTGAGAATTTAAAACGAGTTGATACTTGTGATTAAATACAACCTCTGCAAATGAATTCTCGCAGGAAATTAAGCACTAAATTGGTATTTCCTCTTACAATAGTTGTCTCTCCATAGAATACTCGAGAATGAAATTTTATTAATAGAGAATAATTGTTTATTATATTATGTTTTGATTTCCTCACTAGACTGCGCTTGGTTAACTATTTCATTGACTTAATTATGTTGTTGCCAATCAATTTGTTATCTTTAATTATGATTGTTTTCCAATCAGTTGTTATCACTAATTGTGTTGTTTTCCAATCAGTTTTTTATCTTTAATTATGATTGTTTGCCAATCAGTTTGTTATCACTAATTGTGTTGTTTGCCAATCAGTTTGTTATCACTAATTGTGTTGTTTTCCAATCAGTTTGTTATCATCAATAAATTTGAAGTGGTTAATGTGTTTAAGTGACATGCTTTGGGCCCCGGGGGTGTAGACTCTTTGGAGATGGGGTGCACTACTAAAGAGCTTTGTCATGGGATGCTTACTCGCGTCGTTCAGTTTATTTCTGGCACACAAAAATTTAATTGACAAATGATAGATTTAGATGGTAGATGAGTTAATTAATTTATTGTTTATATGAATGACAACCTTTGATCAGTTATCCCTTGTGTTCCTTGAAGGGAAACTAGAACGTTGAGTTGTTGAATATTTATTTGTGCAACATGCAAAATGATTGAGTCAATGATTGATAATTCTCACTTGCTTGAAGGTTCTTGTTACATATGTCGGTTGATGTTGTTGTGTTAGGTTGTTTGATTTTGTCCCTTAGCTTAGTAGGCATGTTATTTCTTGTTTCTTAGAACGATTGCCAGAATTGAGACCTTAAATGGTCAAAATCGATGGGAACCTGGGGTTGAGCGTTGCTTATGTGTCTTTGAGGTCCTAACCTTGCAGGGTAGGATGGGCGGGTAGTCATTTTATTTTGTTTGATTGATTTTTGTGTGTTGCATCCAGCTGCATGATGTGATAGTCTGCTAGGTCATTATGTTTTATGTTGCCTGAATTGCATGCGTCGTGTTCGTCATCGATTTGCGTGGTTTGATTATTTGTCGTTTTTACCTTCATGTTAAAAAAAAAAAATTGCACTTGTTACAAGTCACATGTTGTTGTAACGATCGAGGATGTTACATATGGTAATAGAGCAGGTTAGACCCACGACTTGGGATCACTACGGCTTCCGTTGATTTGATAATTGATTATGATGTCACTAATTAAATTGATTTGTGTTCATGCAAGTAATCATGGTTAGAGGACGTCGCGGAGGTAGACGATGGGGTGCTAGGAAAGGAGGTGTGACACCCTCGATAACATCCATACCTGAGGGGTCTAACCCCCAGGGAGACGAACAAGTTATCATGGAGGAACATATAGTTTTGGGTGATGTGGTTGGGCTGATGAGGTCCTTTCAGCAGATGTCTAAGGCATTGATCAGCCATTTGGATAGAGATGAGGCTAGGGCATCGAATCCCCTTGAGGGTCCACCGTGCACTCCAGTCAGTACTAGTAGCATTCACTGAGAAATCGAGAAGCTCAAGTTTCTCGAGTTCTTTGGTGCCCCAAATGATGCAACCACCGAGGCATGGTTAGAGAATATGGCTATGTGCTTTGCACTTCGTGATTATACCTCCAACATGAAGGTCCGCATGGTGGTCTTTCAATTGAAGGGGAGCACTCTTCTATGGTGGAAGATGCTACTGCCACAATTGAACATGGTCGTCGAAGACGTGTCATGGGAACGGTTCGGGGAATGGTTCCAAGAGAGGTATCTATATAAAAAATTCATTGAGCGCCAGCTCAACGAGTTCAATGCCTTGCGACAAGGCGGTCGTACGGTGCCCGAGTACGAGGCCCGTTTTATGGAGCTGCTTCGTGACACAAACGCGCCACCCAGGGCACGTCCTCTCCCATAGGACCTTCTCCTCCTTAGGCCCGAAGAACTGAAATGCTCTTCAACTCCCTTATCGGGAGTTCTCAATACCCACAGAATGCTCTTTATGATCTCCCTACTCCAATCGGGAAATTGGACCTCGCGTGATCATGAGTCTTGAACTCACAGGATCGGGTCTCACAAATCCCTGAACCCCGATGAATATTCACCCATGCTTCCCTGCTCTTGTCGGGATTTTCCCTGTCGGGAAATTGGCACTTGCACTATCGTAGACAACTTACTTCACAAATCCCTGATTTGTGATACACTGATACTTTGGTGTGGGTGCGACACCTATTCACCTCTCTGACCCTGGTGGTCCCCACTCTATCCTTGTATCCATCAGGAAATCACGTATCGGGATATTGCGATTCCCGTTGTCATGTGCATGGGACTTTCAATTCCTCGAACTCCGATACAAATTTTCCACCTGTCCTCTGCTCTAGCACCTGTGGCCCACACTCCTGTGGTGATCTGGAAATCGCGTGTCGCGATTTCCAGTTGCATGAGCTCTCTGTCTTCGAAAACCCCGATTCCCCGATCCCTTACTCCTCGGGATCTCCTGACATGTATCCCTGCTGATGGACGGTTCTGATCCTATCGAGAAATCGCGGATCGCGATTCCTACATGCAAGAGTTTCTTGCCTCCGGAAACTCCGATGCCCCAAACTCCAACTCTTCGGGATCTCTTGCCATGCGTCCTCGCCAATGGATGGTTCAAAGCTCCCATCGGGATATCGTGGATCGCGATATCGTGATTCCTGATGCAACAGTTTCTTCACTCATGGGATCCGCGATGAAATGAACCCCTGTGCAACTCTTCAAGATCTAACAGCTGACAGGAAAATCGACTGTTGATCCAACTGATCACAATCTTCTGGGCTCGTCCTCCTGGATATAACTATAACCTTGCCACTATTTCAAAAAATCCAACGACTGACGGGATTTTTTGACCTTCGCCACAAGATCTGGGCCGTTGGTTCCTCCTCGAAGATTTCTTGAGAATGGCTAAGTGTTCCTTCTTAGAACTTTCCCTCCAACACCTGCACTTGCAACTCTTGCTTGAACATTCCACGGCACAAAATTTCTGTGCTCTCCTTTAACGATATCTCAAGGTTCTATACCTCCTGATATTTCCCACTTTGATTCTTTCAGAGGGACTTGCATGCACTCCTTGCGACAAACATACAACACTTCCCAAGTGTTGAATCCTTCCGACTCTGCGCACTCTTGCAGCAGCAGTCTTCGATTTCCTTCTTCTCAGATTCACAACTGAGACTTCCTCTTCAGCCTGTGCACTCCTTGCATGACTTCAGCAACCCACTTTCACTTCTGAGTGAATAAGAACAAGAGTTAACCTACTTGAGCCTTCATCAACGCACTCCTTGCGGATGGTTTCGACTGCACACCTTGCCGGAATCTCCTGGCTCAGATAGAGAAACAATTGAAACTCATTCCATATCCCCTTCAGACTTCAGATTGAAACATGAAATCACATGCACAACATATAAAAACAAATGCATGATAGGAAAGAAAACATTCATGAGCATAACATCAATACACAGAGAAAACAACACAAACCATGAGTTTGAATCAAAGCTTCCTTCTATTAATTCAAATGCCTATACATGGGTGTTCTTCATACACTATTCTCTGCTTGCTCTTCTCTTCTCCTGAATGCTTCCACTATGTTAAAATGATACAATGAGGGTGTCTATATCCATTTTCCCTCTCGGGCTCTAAACTATCAAATCTAGAATTAAAAATCCTATCTACCAGCATTAACTAAATTAAATGCCTCCTATCTACCAAAGGACGAGAGCTTAAAGGATCAAGGTCCAATACAATATACAAATGCACCTTCGTAAATGGCTTCATTAAAGACTTGCGCAACAATCCCAAAGCATTTCAAAAATTTGGGTTGGTTTGTCCAGCTGATCTCCGCTTGATGTGCTGGCTCGCTTGATGAGTCGATGATGCTCCTACACCATACTCCTCGGCTTGAAAAATTTCATGGGATCCTGTCCATGAGCTCCTGCACAGTCTGTCCATGCTTTTGTATTACTGCTTCGCTTTCCCAGCTGGCATCTTCCACTGGGTGGTTCTTCCATTTGACCAGATATTCAAAGTATTGCTTCCGCCTGGTCTTTTTGCTCACTCTCTTGTCGAGTATACGTTCCATGTGTGGCTTCTCTGCAATCGACATCTGCTTCTTCCACTGGACCTCTGGCTGTTCATCACTTCCAGCTCCTGCTTCCTCAGTCTTATATGGATATAAGTCTGAGATATTGAATGTCGGATATATTCCGATCTCATCCGACAACTCAATTTCATAAGCGTTTTCTCCCAATTTCTTTAGGAATTTACATGGCCCAATTTTCTTCATTTTTAGCTTATTGTATGCCCCCCTTGGGAACCTTTCTTTCCTCAAATGTGCCAGAACTAGATCACCAAATTCGAACTGAAGTTGTCTCTTCCACTGATCCGCTCTGCGCTTATATTCCTGGTTTGATTCCAACAATCGCTCCTTCACCCTGCTGTGAAGTTCTTTCATCGCCTCTGCGAATTCTTCAGCGCTTGCGCTCTTAGTTATTATTTGTTCTGAATCCCTCAGTTCAGAAACTCCTCTTGGCTATCTACCGTATACAATCTCAAATGGAATTTTCCCTGTGCTTCTTTTCACTGAGTCGTTGTACGCAAACTCTGCTTGTGGCAACACATTGTCCCAACTGCTGTGGTGATCTGTCACCAAGCTTCTTAGCAAGTCTCCCAAACTCCTATTTACCACCTCTATTTTCCCATTTGTCTGTGGATGATAGGCAGAACTAAACATCAAGTTAGTCCCCATCTTCTTCCAGAGTGTCCTCCAGAAATTTCCAATGAATTTCGTATCCCTGTCCGATACTATACTTCTGGGTAACCCGTGAAGTCGAATGACCTCCTTGAAGAACAAATTTGCGATGTGAATCACATCGCTGGTATTCTGGCACGGGATAAAATGTGCCATTTTAGAAAACCTGTCAACCACCACAAAGATTGAATCATGTTCTCTTTGCGTCCTAGGCAATCCCAATATGAAATCCATGCTAATTTCATCCCACGGCCTCTCGGGTATGGGTAATGGTTGATAGAATCTCTCATTCTGCTTCCTACCCTTTGAATGTTGGAAAATTCTACATCTGTCGACAAACCTCTTGACTTCTGACCGCATCCCTGGCCAAAAGTATGCTTCGCTTAGCTTTGAAAATGTCTTGTCGTGGCCAAAATGCCCTGCTAATCCACCACTATGCTTCTCTTTCAATAAGTTCTACCTCATGGAGCAATTTGGAATACACAGTTGATTGCCTCTGAACAACAGTCCATTTTGGATCATGTAATCTATCCAAGGGCTTCTGTCTCTGAGAACTGGATTCTCAGCTGCTTCATATGCCTCTGGAAAATCTGCATCACCTGCATACATGTCCCTAATATTTTCAAAACCCAATGTTTTGATTCGGAACTCCTGCAGCAACAAACATTTCCTGCTCAAAGCATCAGCCACTTTGTTAGCAGTACCCGAAATGTGTTTAATTACAAATGTAAAATTCTGCATATACTCTACCCATTTATCATGTTTCTGATTCAACTTCTCCTGTTGAGTCACAAACTGCAATGCATGATTATCACTATACAAAACAAATTCTTTCGGGATCAAGTAATGCCTCCATTTCTTCAGCGCCTATATGATAGCATAAAATTATTTATCATACGTGGAGTACTTCACTTTTGCCTCATCCAGCTTCTCACTGAAATACACAATTGGTCTGTCCTCCTGGCTCAAGACCACTCCTATGGCAAAGCCACTCGCATCACATTTCACCTGGAACACTTTCGTAAAATCCGGCAACACCAAAACAAGCTGTTCTATGATCTTCCGCTTCAACAGATTGAAGATATTCTCTGCTTCTTCAGTCCAATGAAAATATTTATGTTTTTTCTTGACAGTATCCATCATCGCTGCGCTAATTCCACTGAAATTCTTGATGAATTTTTGGTAGAAACTAGCCAAACCATGAAAACTTCTCACCTCGAAAATATTTCTCGGTGATGGCCAATTTTTAATTACCTCCACTTTACTTAGATCCATCTTTAATTCATTCGCCGATATGACAAATCCCAAGTAAATGAGTTCTGTCTTCATAAATGAAGATTTCCTCATGTTGATCAACAACTTCTCCTGCTGTAGCTTCTTCATTACTGCAGCTAAATGCTTCAAATGTTCTGCTTTTGTTTTACTAAAAATCAATATGTCATCCAAATAAACAATGACAAATTTACCAATGAATTCCTTCAACACTTCATTCATTAACCTCATGAAGGTACTCGGTGCATTCGTCAAGCCAAACGGCATGACTAGCCACTCATACAACCCTTCGTTGGTTTTGAAGGCTGTCTTCCACTCATCGCCTTCCCTCATGTGAATCTGATGGTATCCGCTTTTCAAATCAACCTTTGAGAAAAAATTGGCTCCACTTAAACAGTCTATCAAGTCGTCCATCCGTGGCAATGGAAACCTGTACCTGATGGTTATCTTGTTAATGGCTCTGGAATCGGTGCACATTCTCCAACCTCCATCTTTCTTTGGACTCAATACCGTTGGAATGACACACAAGCTTAAACTTTCCCTGATCAGTCCTTTATCCAACAGTTCCTGTACCTGCCTTTTGACCTCTTCATTTTCCTGCGGCATCAACCTGTACGCAACTTTGTTTGGCAAACTGACTCCTGGTATGAGGTCTATATGATAACTCACACTCCTCATCGGTGGCAACGAATGAGATAATTCGTCTACCACAATGTCAACGAACTCTTCTAGCAGTTCCTGAATTTCTTCCGGAAAATCATCCACTCTTGTGCTAGTCAAAATGATTTTTGGTTTCCTGACCACAAAGAATTGTGGATCTTCCTTCTTCTTTACTTCCGCCAGAAGTTCCTTCCCACTCATGAGAAGTACAATATTTATCGGTTTTGGTTTTACTTCTTTATCTTTAATTGGAAGTAACATATGTGTTCTTCCATTCTTCTCCAAAGTATACGTATTCATCTTTCCATCATGAACTACATTCCTGTCATATTGCCATGGTCTACCTAGCAATAAATGACATACATCCATAGGAATAACATCACATAGTATTTTATCATTGTATCCTCCTATCTTGATGTCAACTAAGCACTGTTTGGTGACACTTACCTGATGTCCCTTCTGTATCCATGAAACTTTGTATGGACTCGGGTGATCAGTTGTCTCCAACTCCAGCTTTTCTACCATCTCGGTCGAAACGAGATTATCTGTTCTTCCACTGTCCATGATAACCTTGCACACCCTGTCTTTGGTCTTGCAAGTAGTTCTAAAAAGTCTGTCTCTTTGAGCTGTGTCCTCCACCTCCTTCTCAAGTGTTAAGAGAACTTTACGCATCATCAATGACCTTCCATCTTCTGCGTCTTCTGCTTCAGCATCTCGCCTCTGTGCCTCGGCGATGTGAGCTTCTCCTCCATCCTTCTTCTTATCTGGACAATCAAATGACTTGTGCCCATTCTTTCCACACGTGAAGCATGCGATGACTCCACCTCTGCCTCTTCCTCTACCTTTGGTACGAGGAAATGTGTTATTATCAGCGTATCCTCCACCCTGTTCTGTATGCTGCCTTCGCTGTTCAACGTGCTGGCCTCGTTGTGAACTTCCACCTCTTTCTGTTCTAGTCTAAGGCTTTTTCCAGTCATCCTTGGATTTCTGGAACCTATCTTGGGCAACTGACTTACTTTTTGGCTGGCTCCTACCTCGGCCTCGCTGTCCTGGCTTACGGCTCAGCTTCTCTTCAGCTTTCAATGCCATTTGATACGCATCCTCCACTATTTGGATGGTTGTCATACTCATCTCGTCCTGGATATCGTATCTCAAGCCATTCATATACCTGGCAACTTTTTCATCATCGCTCTCCCGATGACCTGCTCTAATATTTAGCTTGTAGAATTCCTCAGTATACTCCTTCACTGTCATCAAATTCTGTCTCAGGTTTTGCATTCTCCTGAACAGTGTGATTTGATAATCCCCTGGGATGAACTTTGCCTTCATCTTCGTAATCATTCGATCCCAACTTTTGATCTTTTGTTTGCCTTTGGAACGTCTATCTGCTTGAAGCTCGTCCCACCATAATGCTGCGTGTCCCTTCAATTTTGTGACAACATGCCTAACCTTCTTATCTTCTTCGATGTCTTCATAATCGAAGTAAGTGTCAAGAGCTCTAATCCAGCCTAGAAGCTCTTCTGCATCTAGATTCCCTTCATAAGTTGGAATGTCCATCTTTGTTTTTGAACTCATTTGGGTGATAGCCTTAATTAATCGCTCATTGGCTGCATCTTCAGCTGCAACTTCTTCTTGTTGTCTAGCTTCAACTTTGCTTTCGGAGTCGCTTAGATCTCCAGCACTAGCTGTGCATCTCTGCGCTACCTCCATATCTTCTAGTCTCGCTCGGAGATCACGTATCTACCTCTCCATTTCTGGATTCTGTGCTTGTCTCCCTCTTCTTCTCTAGTTCTCCCTATCCTCTGGATCGGGTGATTGTCTTTCTCTACTCGACGGCATGGTGAAATTTTCTTTTCTTCTCTGCTACAGAAAGCAAAGAAATTTTTTCGCTTTGATACCACTCTGACGCAAACGTGCCACCCAGGGCACGTCCGCTCCCACAGGACCTTCTCCTCCTTAGGTCCGAAGAACTGAAATGCTCTTCAACTCCCTTATCGGGAGTTCTCAATACCCACAGAATTCTCTTTATGATCTCCCTACTCCAATCGGGAAATCGGACCTCGCGTCATCGTGAGTCTTGAACTCACAGGATTGGGTCTCACAAATCCCCGAACCCCGATGAATATTCACCCATGCTTCCCTGCTCTTGTCGGGATTTTCCCCGTTGGGAAATCGGCACGTGCGCTGTCGTAGAAAACTTACTTCACAAATCCTTGATTTGTGATACACCGATACTTCGATGTGGGTGCGACACATATTCACCTCTCTGACCCTGGTGGTCCCCACTCTATCCTTGTATCCGTCGGGAAATCGCGTATCGGGATATCGCGATTCCCATTGTCATGTGTACGGGACTTTCAATTCCTCAAACTCCGATACAAATTTGCCACTTGTCCTCTACTCTAGCAACTGTGGCCCACACTCTTGTGGTGATCAAGAAATCGCGTGTCGTGATTTCCAATTGCATGAGCTCTCTATCTTCGAAAACCCCGATTCCCTGATCCCCGACTCCTCGGGATCTCCTGACACGTATCCCTACTGATGGACGGTTCTGAACCTGTCGGGAAATCGTGGATCACGATTACTACATGAAAGAGTTTCTTGCCTCTGGAAACTCCGATGCCCCAAAATCCGACTCTTCGGGATCTCTTGCCATGCGTCCTCGCCAATGGACAGTTCAAAGATCCTATCAGGATATCGCAGACCGTGATATCGTGATTCCCGATGCAATGGTTTCTTCACTCCTGGGATCCGCGATGAACTGAACCCCTGCGCAACTCTTCAAGATCTAACGGCTGACGGGAAAATCGACTGTTGATCCAACGGATCACAATCTTCTGGGCTCGTCCTCCTAGATATAACTGTAACCTCACCATTGTTTCGGAAAATCCAACGACTGACGGGGATTTTCGAACCTCGCCACAAGATCTGGGTCGTTGGTTCCTCCTCCTTGAAGATTTCTTGAGAATGGCTAAGTGTTCCTTCTCAGAACTTGCCCTCCAACACCTGCACTTGCAACTCTTGCTTGAACATTCCACGGCACAAAATTCCTATGCTCTCCTTTAACGATATCTCAAGGTTCTATACCTCCTGAGCTTTCCCACTCTGATTCTTTCAGAGGGACTTGCATGCACTCCTTGCGGAAAACATACAACACTTCCCAAGTGTTGAATCCTTCCGACTCTGCGCACTCCTACAACAATAGTCTTCGATTTCCTTCTTCTCAGATTCACAACTGAGACTTCCTCTTCAGCCTGCACACTCCTTGCACGGCTTCAACAACCCACTTTCACTTCTGAGTGAATAAGAACAAGAGTTAACCTACCTGAGCCTTCATCAACTCACTCCTTGCGGATGGTTTCGACTGCACACCTTGCCGGAATCTCCTGGCTCAGATAGAGAAACAATTGAAACTCATTCCATCTCCCCTTCAGACTTCAGATTGAAACATGAAATCACATGCATAGCATATAAAAACAAATGCATGACAGGAAAACAAACATTCATGAGCATAACATCAATACACAGAGAAAACAACACAAACCATGAGTTTGAATCAAAGCTTCCTTCTATTAATTCAAATGCCTGTACATGGGTGTTCTTCATACACTATTCTCTACTTGCTCTTCTCTTCTCCTGAATGCTTCCACTATGTTACAATGATACAATGAGGGTGTCTATATCCATTTTCCCTCTCGGACTCTAAACTATCAAATCTAGAATTAAAAATCCTATCTACCAGCATTAACTAAATTAAATGCCTCCTATCTACCAAAGGACGAGAGCTTAAAGGCTCAAGGTCCAATACAATATACAAATGCGCCTTCATAAATGGCTTCATTAAAGACTTGTGCAACAATCCCAAAGCATTTCAAAAATTTGGGTTGGTTTGTCCAGCTGATCTCCGCTTGATGTGCTGGCTCGCTTGATGAATCAATGATGCTCCTGCATCACTTCTGTATGCTCTGCACCTGAATACTGAGAAACTTAAGGTCAATAGGCTCATGTTTTTCATTAATGTCAGCATTCGTGAAAAGGTTAGGATTATGATGCCTCAAACCTTGCATAATGTTGTCTAGAAGGTCCTCATAGTAGAGGAGAAGCTTATCAGCGGGGGTCAGAACAAGACTCCAGCGATACCTGCAGGGTAGGTGTCATCTGGTGTGCAACAACATCAGACACTAGCTATACATTCACTAGGATATCGTGGCTTCCAGAGAGGATCCACTTTCACTACACCTCGACAATCAGCACCTCAACATCAGACTCCTTATTGAGGACCACAACACCAAAAACAACGTCGAACATATTAACAACAGTTTAGGCCTGTTCAACAGAACAGACCAAGGTTCCAGGCCGATGGGCCATCAACTTCTACTTAGGGTACCAGGAGTACTGGACTAAATAAAGAGATGTGAGGAGCCACATTACCAACGTTACTGCCCAGTGGAGAGGACCAGAGAATCAGGATCAGTCGGACCCACTACCGTGGAATATTTGGCCAAGGCCCATCGAATTCATGCAGTGGTGAATAACCACGAGGCAGAGCACCAGTCGATTGTGCTCGAGATATCAGATATTGTCGTTGACCAGACCCTTATTATTTTGATAGATCCAGGTGCTACTAAGAGTTTTATTTTCGATACAATGCTAAAAATAATTAAGGTAAAGGAAGTCGAACATGATGAGTTTAGCTTTGTGGAAATGGCTTCGGGAGCCAAACAAAAGGTTGGTGGGAAGGTTATGGGTTGTAGCCTTAACCTGGGAGAGTTTGTCACTAGGGCCAATATGTACGTCGCAACCTTAGGGTCATATGGTGTCGTGATTTGTATGGACTGGTTGGAATCGCATGATGCGATACTTGACTGTACGATGAAATGGTTGAGCTTCGTCAATGACGAGGGACATAGAAACGTGATTGTAGGTCGTAACCAGTGAGTCTCCTTGAGGCTCATATCTTCCTTGTAGCTATAGAAGAGCATGCACAAAGGATGTAAGCTTTATGTGATCCTTGCATTAAACGAGAAGGAAGTAGTTGAAGGTATAGAACACCTTCCGATGGTGAGAGAGTTTGCAGACATCTTCCTTGAGGAGTTACCGGGGATGCTGCCAGAGAGGGAATTGGAATTTACCATCGAACTAAAACTAGGAACTGAACCGATAACAAGAACGCCTTATCGGATGTTGACCCCAGAGTTATAGGAGTTGAGAATGCAAATGAAGGAGTTACTAGACCTAGGACTTATACATCCGAGTGTGTCACCGTAGGGGGCACCTGTCATTTTCATACGGAAGAAGGATGGGTCATGGAGATTCTGCATTGACTACCGTCAATTGAACAAGGAAACGATCAAGAATCAGTATCTGTTTCCAAGGATTGATGATCTGTTCGATCAGATGAAAGGCACGATGATGTTTTAAAAAATTGATTTGAGATCAGGGTATCACTAGTTACGGATCAAGGAGGATGACATCCCTAAGATTGCTTTCAATACGAGGTTTGGACATTATGAGTTTACTATTTTACCGTTTGGACTGATGAACGCCCCAGGGGTATTTATGAGTTTGATGAATGGGGTGTTCCACGAATACTTGGACAAGTTCATCCAAGTATTCATTGATAATATTTTGATTTACTCTTGGACTATGGAGGAGCATGAAGAGAACTTGCGCATGGTACTACAGTGTCTACGAGAGAACAAATTGTATGAAAAGTTGTATAAATGATCGTTTTATCAATCAAAGATTCATTACTTAGGGCATGTCATCTACGAAAAAGGTATCGTTGTGGATCCAACAAAGTTCGAGGATATTATGGAATGGCATGCGCCCAGAAGTGCGTAGCTTCATGGGTTTAGCGGGATACTATCGACAATTCATTGAGGGTTTTTCGAAGATAGAAAATACGATCATGAAATTGCAGAAGAAGAATAAGAAGTTTGTTTGGACCGAGAAATGTGCAGAGGAATTTTGGAGGCTCAAGGAGTTGTTGACAACAACATTGATACTAAAGGTCCCTGACATGGACGTGGACTTCTTGGTATGCACTGACACATCCAAAGAAGGCTTAGGCAGAGTCTTGATGCAAGATGGTCGAGTGATCTCTTACATCTCGAGAAAGTTGAGAAGGCATGAAGAGAACTATGCGACACACGATTTGGAGTTGTTAGCCATTATTTATGCCTTTATAGTTTGGAGACACTATCTTATTGGATGAAAATTCGAACTAAAGATGGACCATTGTGGTCTACAACACATCTTTACGCAAAGTGACTTGAACGCGCAACAACGACATTGGTCGAAATTGCTTAGCGAGTATGATTTCAAGATTACTTACATAAAAGGAACAATGAATAGAGTGGCAGATGCGTTGAGTCAGAGACCACGCATCTTTTCGGTGATGCCTCTTCAGAGGAATCTACATGAAAAGATCCTAACTTTACAAGGTGATGATGACTGATACAAAGAGGTCAAGGATTTTATCGGACAAAATAAAATGATGGTACCAAAATTTGAAGGATTTACGTTGGACAATGAAAAATTATTGAGATTTAAAAATCAAATTTATGTACCGCCCAACAGCGAGTTGAGGAGTTTCATCCTAAATGAGTATCATAGAGTAGTGTACATGGCTCACCCAGGAGTCACGAAGATGAGGATAGACCTTAAACCCTTATTCTTCTAGAAATGAATAAATGAAGACATAGTCCACTACGTGGTAAGATGTCTAGAATGTCAGTAGGTGAAGACTGAACATATACATCTGATAGGATTACTATAGCCACACAGTATTCCAGAATCAAAATGGGAGGTCATTTCGATGGATTTCATTGTTGTATTGCCACCAATAGCAAGTATACATGACTTGATTTTTGTGGTATTTGACACTCTGATGAAGAGTGCTCATTTTATTCCCATGCGTACGACATATCAGGCACCTGACATAGCTAGAGTTTTCATCAACGAGATAGTGAGGTTGCATGGCGTTCCTAAGAGGATTATATCTGATTGAGAATCGATGCTTATAGGACGATTTTGGACTAGTTTCCAAGAGGCTTTGGGAACCCAACTTAACTACCACATATCACCCAGAGACAGACGTGAAGACCGAAAGAACAAACCAAATCTTGGAGGATATGTTGCATATGTACGTGATGGACCAACACAAGTGTTGGGAAGAATTATTTCCACTGGTAGAATTTGCATATAACAAATGTTATCAAAGAACCATTAAGATGGCGCCTTTCGATTTTCTTTACGAGAGACCATGTCAGACGCCTTTGAGTTAGGGTCGGCTTGAGGATAGGGTCCTGGTGGGACCTGAAGAGATCCAAGAAATGGAAGACCAAATGCAAACCATAAGACAAAGTATAAAGGAAGTGCAGGATCGGTATAAGAGTTATGTCGATGCATGTCGTGTAGATCATATTTATGAAGTTGGTGATCAAGTCTTCTTGCGGATGAAACCTCATAAGAGTTCGATTAAGTTTGGAAAGGGTGCTAAAATATCTTCTAGTTTCATGGGACCTTTTGAGATTGTGGAAAGGAAGGGTCCCGTGGCCTATCGATTAGCCTTGCCTAATTCTTTGAGGCGAATGCACGATGTTTTTCATGTATCTATTTTGAGACATTATGTTAGTGATCCTACACATGTTATTGACATGAGTTCCTTGCATGTATCGGACAAGGGTTCTCTCACAGTGGATCCAATTTGCATCCTGGACCATTGCATTCGACAACTATAGATTCGAACAATAGATCAGGTCAAGGTCCAATGGGACAACTATAGTCCACACTCAACGACCTAGGAGGACGCATATGATATGCGTCAACAGTTCCCATTTTTGTTTGATAGTTAGACATATGATATTGTGATACACTTTATTTTGGCACTTACATAATGTGAAACTTTAGGACAAAGTTTAAAACAAGAGGGGGTGTATTTAACATCCCGCTATTGCGCACACTGAGTGAACTTATTCTTTGAGGAAACTTGTGTGCAAGTGATTCGGGTCATTATACTATTCACTGTTTTGATTATGGTTATGAGACATTGTGGATTTGATGTTATGTTATTTTTGTTGTATTTACATCGACATGTGCTATTGACTGGTTTCTCCTGTGTGTGCAGGACTCTGGACATTGAGGATGTCGAGGCATTGATGAAACTTCGTGGACTCCAGATCAAGTTAGGGAGTGGACGGTTAGAGTTTGAATGTTGTTGATGTGGCATATGTACATACGATTAGATGTTATGATGTTGATTATTATTGCTGACATGATTCATTGATGGATGCAGGATGACGATAGCTTGCCGACCAGACTCACATTTGGAGTAGGGGGGTCACACACGACAACTAGAGACATTGAAGGAGAGGTGTGCCAACAACCCTGCCACAGACTACTAGCACTCCTGCCGTGGTTCGAACTGTAGGTTAACGATTACCTAGTTCGAGAAGACCCACAATGCCATGAGGGCAGACTGTGAAAGTTTCTCATGATGATTCTAAGGGGAACACAATAAGGTAGGGTCCTTATTCCTTAGAGGCCCTTAGTCTCCCACAAGATCACTTGACAGAGTATTGACTCCAGGGGTTTGACGTCTACCAAATTCAGTCAAGAGGTGAGTGGCACCCTTGGAGCACGTATTGCGTCTTGAAGGGCATGTCACGCAAATAAAACAGAAAGAGATGAGTGACACCCTTAGAGCACATAGTGCATCCTGAAGGGCACGTTGTGATTTTAACTGGTAAGTTAATAAACCTACTGCCTAGAAAAATATGCGTCCTTAGGACCTGGTCAGCCTTAAATGAATGATCTGATAAGTAAAGTTTAATAACATTTTTTTTTCCCTTAAGAACTGTTGCCAAGCCTAGTGAATTAAAAACCTAGGTTTGAGTAGAACCTTTGAGCAAAAAAAAATAATTAGACATGTAACAAGAAGGGGGTAAAGAAAATTCAAGCATTAATAATTAAAGTGAAATTTTAATAAAGGTTTAATTAATAAAAGGGGTATTTGGTTGTTTTTGTCTAAACCTGCTAATTCTGAACTTAGTTATAAAAAGGGGAAACTTTAAGAAAAAAAAGAAACTTAAAGAAAATGGGGAAACCTAAGGAAAAGGGGAAACTTAAAGAAAAGGGGAAACTTAAAGAAAAATGGGAATGTCTAACTTAGTAAGAAAATCTAGCCTTTGGAACTTTCTATTTATGAACTCAACTAGGAATTAAGTAAGGCATAAGTCATTTAAGAATTGTAAGGGAATAATGGGACACCGAGGAGAATTTTTAGGAATTCTTTTCAGTGGGTGAGGGAAATAGGAATATTTAATTAATTAATAAATTGATTTTCTCGTGCAAATAGGGGATTGGGAGACATCTGTACAAGGGAGTTTTTTCCTAATTAAATAAATGAAAAAGGAATCTAATGAGGGTTTGAGAAACTAATGACTAAGAAACTCTATAAAAAGGATGGCGGAGGAGTATAGACCACATCTGACTTGCGTAACGTTACGCTGCTAAAATTTCATCTTGACTAAACTTTCTCTTGTGGGAGTTGGGATACCCAGCTCGGGTAACGAGTGGTAGCTTGACCTTGCGAGGTGAGCTGGGTGCTAGCATTCTCTAGTATCGTGTGTGTGGCCCCTTTGTGGCTTGGGGGGCTCAAGGGGAATAAAAGTACCCATAGCGTTGGCTGGGAGGTACCGGTGAGGTCTCATCGGTCGAAAAGTGGTATCTGGACAGAGCGAATGTGCGGGAGGACATCTTCACCTCGTCGTCATCGGTAAAGGTACACCTGTTAAAGTTGTTACTTGTAATAAAATTTAATTTACACTTGTTTATTTTATTGTATTCAGATGACGATTTCATTGCCATGAGAGAAAGGCTAGCCAGAGCAAGGGTCGGGTCGGGGAGCAGCTAGAGCGAAGGCTAGGGCAGAGGGAAAGCCTAGAGAGGCACAAATAGAATTAATATATAACAACCTTTAGATTAGACAACCACCCACCCAATGCTTGCACATGTATTTCTACGGTAATTGTAACAGATTATTTTTCGTAAAATTATAATTTGTAATGGTAATTTGACAGAAGAAAAGAAAACCATTTGTACATACATAACCACATTGGAAGAATTGTTGCGTAGGATAGAAATGGTTTTCTTTCGAATTTTGGTAAGAATGTAGGTCTCCTTAGGGATTCTTGGAGAATTCTGTTATAAATGGAATCCCCTTGTCGCTTGATTCATCCTATAAGAAACATTGCTATCCACAATATCTTTTATTTTTGAGTTACTTTCTAATTGCTCATGGCCAGAATGAGCCCTAGACTCAAAACCTTGCCCACGCTTTTGTATCTCTTGCTTGCGTTTTCTTTATTCCTTGATTGCATTTTTTTCATTATTTTATTCTCCACGAATAAGGTCTGGATGCAAATTTGTTTTTTTATCTTCTGTTCCTTTATCTTTCAAGTTATTAGGTTGTGTCTGAGCAGTCGTCCATGAGCCGAATCGACTGTCTTTCACTCCAGTGTTAAATATTTAGATTCAAATGCCCTGCTTTCCTGTGCATGGATAATAAGTGTAGGACTATTTCTCTGCCCAACAAGGAATTCTCTCTTGGGCGTTTATTCCCTCCTTAGCCTCTGTGATTATTGTGATTTATTCTTTGCAAACTCATGCTTCCACACAATGATTTTGGGGACGTCTCTCCAATTCACCAAACGTTTTATCTCCTCTGTGATTCACATCTATGTTTCATTACTATGCTTTTATTTACTGCGTGATGACTGCATTTTTATTACTGTGCTTCTTATTACAGCGTGATTACTGCGTTCTTTTAAAACTACATGGGAGAACTGTATGGAAGCACAAGTTCTACGATACGACCCTCTGTAACTAAGATGACATTCCTTCTTCGAGCCATTCAACAATTTTCCTCTCCTAGCTCTGTCATTGATAATTTTATTCACGGGCTTCAAGAACAGAAGTTGCAGTGGGACACTCTCGCTCTTACTCAGACCTACTCCAAATCCTATCTTGTCTCTTCACAGTGAGAGTTCTATGATTTTCCTCTGTGCATTTCATTCAATGGCCAGTTATATAAGTTCCACCTTCAATACACATTATTTAACTTACTTGTTTAAGCTTAGTTGTTTTTGTCTTTAATTGGTGGCCATACATCTTCCAAGGGAGAGCCCTTGACGCTTAAGCATATTATGTTGTTGTTTCTTAGGTTCACGGGTCCAGTTATTCCCACTACTCCTATTCCCTCTTTTCCCACTTTGTATTCTTATTTATCCTCATTTTAGATTTCTTTATTGATTGATTATGGTCATCCAGGGGAGTCCAACTGGAAAGGGAGAGATTAGGAGTCTATCATCTATGTTAAACAACTTCGTTTGAGATGGAGCACCTCACTCATTCTTTATTCATCTCACTTCAGTTTCGCATGCTCTCTGTGTAGGTAGTTATTGCCTCTGCATGTTTTAGGGACTGAGTAAGGATTTTTCGAGGATTCGTAGACAGTGACTGACAGTGAAGTCTGATGTTTTTTTTAATTCTGTGCATTATTTCTCTGTATTGGCACATATATTGTGCGCATGCATACTTTGCTCTGATGTTCTACTTTCCCCTCAGAACCGAGTGCAGTTAATTGCCCCTTTAATATCAAATACTGGCATTTTTCGAATTTGTTTTACCATGCCAGATGTCCTACCAAGATTTGCGCGAAGTGAATGGTTACTATATTTTTTTTACCTTAGTATTTTCTCCACAGTTAGATGGAAGGTGAATTTTGATTTATAACGCTGAATCAGTATTATCATAATCTGGTGTTTATTTGTTATCTACCTTAGGATGGACGGTGCACCCATTACATTCCTTCTGAGTTAATTATTCCTTGCTACTGTAGTGTTAGAGTGGGGATGGAAATCGAGTTTCATCTCCTCGTTCACTGTCCAATTTCAAGTCTTGGATTAGCTCCCAAGGGCACCCCACTGTACACGCATTGTTGTCATAAGTACTACGGGGTTTCTTTTGGGACAGAGTTTGTGATTATCTTTTGGTGGGTGCGTATAAACTCTAGCACATCAACCTCACATTTTTTCTGGATCAGACTTAAACAACCTCATCTTGTTGATAGGGAATTGTGAGCCCCAATTTATTACTTGAGAATTTAAAACGAGTTGATACTTGTGATTAAACGCAACCTCTGCAAATGAATTCTGGCAGGAAATTAAGCAGTAAATTGGTATTTCTTCTTACAGTAGTTGTCTCTCCATAGAATACTCGAGAATGAAATTTTATTAATAGAGAATAGTTGTTTATTATATTTTGTTTTTATTTCCTCACTAGATTGTGCTTGGTTAACTATTTCATTGACTCAATTATGTTGTTGCCAATCAGTTTGTTATCTTTAATTATGATTGTTTGTCAATCATTTGTTATCACTAATTGTGTTGTTTTCCAATCAGTTTGTTATCTTTAATTATGATTGTTTGCCAATCAGTTTTTTATCACTAATTGTGTTGTTTGCCAATCAATTTGTTATCACTAATTGTGTTGTTTGCCAATCAATTTGTTATCATCAATAAATTTGAAGTGGTTAATGGGTTTAAGTGACATGCTTTGGGCCCCAGGGGTGTATACTCTTCAGATATGGGGTGCAATACTAAAGAGCTTCTTCATGGGACACTTGCTCGTGTCGTTCAGTTTATTTCTGGCGCACAAAAATTTAATTGACAAATGATAGATTTAGATGGTAGATGCATTAATTAATTTATTGATTATATGAATGAAGGCCTTTGATCATTTATCCCTTGCATTTCTTGAAGGGACACTAGAACATTGGGTTGTTGAATATTTATTTGTGCACTATGCAAAATGATTGAGTCAATGATTGATAATTCCCGCTCGCTTGAAGGTTCTTGTTACATATTTCGGTTGATGTTGTTGCGTTAGGTTGTTTGATGTTGTCCCTTAGCTTAGTAGGCATGGTATTTATTGTGTTGGGAGGGATGTAGACACCTCCTTGTTCCTCATAAAAGTCGCCATCCTTGAGGCCTTAAATGGTCAAAATCAATGGGAACCTGGGCTTGAGTGTTGCTTATGTGTCCTGGAGGTCCTAAACTTGCAGGGTAGGACGGGGCGGGTAGTCATTTTATTTTTTCTGATTGATTTTTGTGTGTTGCATCCAGCTGCATGATGTACTAGTCTGCTAGGTCGTTATGTTGTTTGTTTCCTGATTTGTGTGTGTCATGTTCATCGTCGAGTTGCATGGTTTAACTGTTTTTTCGTTGTTACCTTCTTGTTTAAAAAAACAATTGCACTTGTTACGAGTCCCATGTTGTCGTAATGATCGGAGAAGTTACAATATATTTCCTTGAATCCTATTTGGATTTATATTTATTGATTATATGGGCTCTACATATAGTTTATTCTCAAATTTTAAGGTTTCTATGTTAATCCTTTGCTTATTATTCATAATATTATGTAGATAAAAATATTGTTCCATTTGGTTTACTCAGTTAAAGACCTATGTTCCATAAAAATTCTTTAATTCAATCTTGGGAAAGTTGAATTTAAGCCCCCTCCATAATTAACTCCATTATTACAGTTAAATCCACTCGAAAATTGTTTATTAGTGGCAGGTTGTTCAACATGAATACTACTTTTATTTTCATGAGTCACATTGGCCATAGTGTCACTTTCAGGAAACCTTCCATCTAAGGTTTGTAAAATGGAATTTCACAATTCCTCCATATTTTATCCATCAATTTTTCTATCTTCTTTTCCATATTTTCACCCATGTGTTATTCCATTTGTTCCATATTTCTTTTTATCTCTTCCTTGTTTTCATTCATCTTCTTTTTTTATGTCATTCTTATTTTCATCCATTTTCCTTTTCATATAATCTTCCATTTCCCTCTTTAGGGATTCCTGAGAATGTGATAAATCCTCTAGTTTCAACATACTACCACTCATTTCATCAACTTGGTTCTTTAATTGGGTTAGTCCGTTTTCAAAGTCTTCATTTTCTTCGAAAGTCATGTTTTAGTTTTTATTAGAAGTACATGTATTATTTCTTGTAGAACCCTTTGTCATGCAAAAAATAATAATGCTTCTCTTTTTTCTCTTTATCACAAATTTTTAATACCCAAAAATAGATCTTCCAATAAAAATGTTATGCCAATTGTAAGTTATGTACCTTTCAAACCCTTAATTTGGAATATGACTGGACGATTGTCCTTTGTCGTGATATATATATATATATATATATATATATATATATATATATATATATATTGAATCCTTATAAGTCTGAAATTTTGACCTATAGTACTCTTATATAACTTCTTAAACTCCTGAAAATTCACAGTATGAACCTGCACAGATAAAACATTATAGAAAACATAGAAAAATGTCTTACTTAAGACTAACTTTAGGATTAGTAAACAACCCTAACTTTCATGAGATATATTTCGATAATTATGATGATTCAAATTCTGAAAATTTTGTCACATGTAATTCAATATTTCTCCTCATGATTTTGAAAATTTTAGAGTCAGAATCTTCACAGAAAAAAGTTATAGCGAAAAATTTCAAGATGGATCTTTTAAAACTGATTTCAGGATTAGTCACAAGCCTTGTCTTCCATGGACTATATATCCGAAAGTATAGCGTGTTGGTTGTGGAGCCTGATTATCTTCCTGATTCAGAGGTCCTTTGCTTTCAGCCGTGTTTATACCCCATGAAGTATTTACACCCCAGAAGTATGTACACTCTTCCACGCGGGGGAGTGCAGAGGGGGGGTACCCCCTCTGCGGGGTCCGGGGGGNTAGAGATTATGTTAGGGTTTTTTGCCCTAGAAGGCAACCCTCTTTTATGAGGGAAATGTATTGCGGCTAGGTATGAGGGTGAATATTGTATTCTGAGAGAGGAGACTGTGAGAGAAAGAAGAGGAAGTTACAACGGGTTTTGCAGTAGGTTGCATCCCTTCATTTGTTGGATAATAATAAAGGAAGGACCTGGCAATTTCTCTGGTGGACGTAGCCCACACTGGGTGAACCACGTAAATCTGTGTCTCTCTTGTATTGTGTGTCTTCTGTGTTTTTTGTTTCTGCAT
>ML792747.1:75284-135191 GCA_009831015.1 Picea engelmannii
AGACATGTTAACAAAGGGAGTAACCAGGGAGAAACTGAGTTCTTGCTCAGTTTCAGTTGGTCTTCAAGAATGAAGATGAAGATGAGAAATTTTCCAGGTCCAAGAAGGTTCAGAGTCCAGCATATGCAACAGCGGTGGAGTTGTTGAGATCAGTCTCCAAGTGGGAGATTGTTGGTTGTGGAGCCTGATTATCTTCTTGATTCAGAGGTCCTTTGCTTTCAGCCGTGTTTATACCCCATGAAGTATTTACACCCCAGAAGTATGTACACTCTTCCACGCGGGGGAGTGCAGAGGGGGGGTACCCCCTCTGCGGGGTCCGGGGGGTCTGGGGGCAAACGGGCCCCCAGCGGGGGTTCGGGGGCAAAGCCCCCGAAGCAAAAATTGCCTTATAAAAGTATATTGTAGTTTCATTGTAAATCTGGATCGTTCATTATAAGGTCGCAGATCTAACGGTAGAGATTATGTTAGGGTTTTTTTCCCTAGAAGGCAACCCTCTTTTATGAGGGAAATGTATTGCGGCTAGGTATGAGGGTGAATATTGTATTCTGAGAGAGGAGACTGTGAGATAAAGAAGAGGAAGTTACAACGGGTTTTGCTGTAGGTTGCATCCTTTCATTTGCTGGATAATAATAAAGGAAGGACCTGGCAATTTCTCTGGTGGACGTAGCCCACACTAGGTGAACCACGTAAATATGTGTCTCTCTTGTATTGTGTGTCTTCTGTGTTTTTTGTTTCTGCATTTGTTTTATTTTATTGCTCTGCGGTCCAGTTTTTCTAACATAGCGCACCATAATCTGAAATTTGGCTTACTTGTACTAGGATATGTCTCCTCGGGCTCCATAAAATTTCATTGTTTGAAACCCCCCAGAAAACATTTATAGCAGAAATTCCAATATGACTCATTTAAAACAGAATTCAAGATGACTCAAGAACCCTATCTTCCATAGGCTATATCTCCAAAAGTATAATTACCAAAATCTAAATTTTTTACCACATGTACCTTGATATGTCTTCTAAGTAAGCTCCAATTTTTTATATTTGAATAGGCCCCAGAAAAATTTATAGCGAAAATGGTAAAATGACTTTCTTGAAGAAGAAAAAACCTAGGATTGATGCTCTGATACCAAATTTTATGGTCCAACACTTTAAAAATGACAAGAAGTAAATGAATACGGTCCACTTCGAGGGGGAAACTTTTGTTTACAATATATCCAATTCAGAATACAATATGAGGTGTGATAAGATGATCCTAATGAAAGGGTGTAATGAAGGGTTCTAGCTGACCTACAAATGATGTAGTTATTTTACTGTTATTATGATGATGGAACATACCATTTTATTATATGATTGAATTTAAAATGATGATAATTGAATGGTTTACTTATAAAATTATATAACGTCTTACACAAATTAATTATGCATTAGTTTGGCATAATTGATTATGTCGATCATTATGATTTGGATAATTCAAAATGAAAATATGAATACATTGATTACAAATATTATTGATGGTTTTCCTAGTGTTATAAGAAACCATAGGTGTGCATTGATGTGAGATTGTGTCAACATGTTATTGGACTCCTGTAATGTCCCCTTCCAAATGATCATGATGGAGGATGAATTCATAGCCTATACGACTCTCGTATGCCATAGTGAACAAGGAAAAAGAGAGTCAAGTAGGTTTAGTTGATGTCATTAGGTTAAAAGAATGAAAAATCCTAAAGTGACATTAAATAAAATAAATAATTAGATTTAAATGGAAATGGAGAGAAAATAAAGTGAGGGTTTGATTTGGTAAAAAAAAAGGGGAAATATCTAGAAGGTCCAGAGGAAGGATAAATAGAGGACTAACCCCTCTGGCATTATGATTTGATCACTTGTCGATGTGGTATTCTAGACAAGTTTTTGTTAGGATTTTGCAAAACCCTTCCATTTCAGTTTAGTTTCGATGGTGAAATATCCACCCTAGCTAGACAAGGAGGAGGATTCATATGGAGTCCTCATTTGAGTTCATTTTGGTGTTTGGTATCATCCTGGAGAGAGTTTGGAGGAATATAAACTTACACAAGGTATTTACGACATTTTTGGAGGAGGTTGATCATAGAATCTGTAAGTGTCAGGAGGATTTATGGAAAGCGGTGAAAGGAGGCACCCTCACAGGTTGTCCTACGAGGCCCCACTAGACGACTCACAGTCATCCCATGAGGACCTATGCGATCAAGGATTGTAGTAGTCTGTTCAAATCAGGTTCGTGAGGGTTGCAGGAGATAACACAGGGTTTCTTCCAGAGTGAACATTATTGGAGCATAACAACGTAAGGCTTGGAGAGTCTTGGAGCAGTGGAAATCATAGATTAACATCATTTTAGGTTTTCTTTGTATTGTTTCTGTAGCATATTTTGCAACTACCTTGAAGCTATTAGATCTATGTGTTAGGAGTATTTTGTAGCTATTATTACAACCATTAGACATCATTGTATTGATGATATTTTGGGGTGTTTCCATACATAATAGGATGCCATGATTATCTGCTCTATTTTCTGTGTAATGGATGCATGCAATATGTTTGACAATGTTCCTATTTGAACCAACTATTGTAAGAAGTTAACAACACCATTAATACAAGTTTTTGGCACATGTACACAAGAAGAAATAACAAATTTTGGGACATTTATCATAATATTCCCACCTAGCCTAGTTGTAGACATTAGAGTGGTATCAGAGCTAGTGATTCTACCAACTTGTGATTTTATTGATGCCTAGAAGGAAAGGGCATGGAGGAATTTCTTGAAGTTCACTTGAAAGAGAAGTAGAATAAAATAAAATAGAGTTAGAATCAGAAGGAAACACAGATGATAACTACAAGATCACAAGAGATCATGTGTTCGAACTACTAAATCAGTTGAATAAGGGCCAGGAGGAGGCTAACCAGAACCAAGAAGCAGTCGATTAGAGACAATATGAGATTATTCAGACCTAGCAACAGAACCTTGCGGTACTTCTACAACTGGTAGGAAAGAAAGGGAAAATGAGGTCAACTGAGAGTCATGGGAGAATGCATGCAGAGGGTAGAAATACCCATATTCTGGAACATAGTGTTATACAGATAAGGAATAGGAGGAAACCCAGACCATTGTTACCCTTATTCCTTGTGGAACAACCTATAGGAGTGTAGGTGCAGCCGGATCTGGTTGACGAGATCTCTAACTACCACAAATATTACCACTCAGTGGAAAACGAGATCCAGACATAAATGCCTTACAATGACTATTGCAACCTCAATATAAAGAACATACCCATGGGAGCATTGTATCAATAGAATTATGATCTTATGCACAAGATAGGCAAGATGACGGTACCCTCCTTTGACGGATCTTACAGGACCATAACTCGAGCATGGGTACAAAAGTTGGACACTTATTTCCATCTTAACCCGATGACAGAGGTAGAGGTAATCAAGTTTTCCACTCTACACTTGGATGGGGAGGCTCATGATGTAGATTTTAACCTTGTACAATATTTATTGCAAACATATTTTCAGTAAAAGAATAGAAAAATACAATGGAAAATACAAACATTACACAGATATTTTTCCCCTGGAAACCCAAAATGGGAAAACCAACATATGTTATATTCATTCGTAGTAATACATTGTTTACAATACAATATACATATAGGAGCCAGCGGCATCCAAAACCCTAACCCAATGACCTGGATTAGTCAACAACCTTAATTCCTTAACCGGAAATAGAAAACCATTGGCAAAAACCATGTGTCGAAAAACCACCTAAATATGTGACACGTTTCTCAAGGCAACAAAAATTTTCTGGGGGCACTACTGTTACACATTATTTTCATCATCCATATGACCATTAATGATGTAAACTTATCTATTGTCTTCAGAGGGACCAATGGCCTGAATTCTTGACGAAATAAGGGAGAATAACTTTGCTTGAGAGATGAAATCATATTTTCCTTTGTAAAAACCCTAGTAAGGAGGATCGCCGCACCCTATCCAGTTATAGGGGTGCGACGATCCCAGATCGTCGCATGTTGTATGATACCTAGCCTGCGATGTCGTCACACTCTACTCAGTTCTAGGGGTGCGACTATTTTCGTACGTGGGAAAAACGAGCATCTTCTCAATGCTTCTAGAAGGAGAAGATTCTATGGTGAGGTGGCCTTCGATCGGTTTGGATATTACTCAATTTTTTTATTTAGTGGTATCATCATAACCTCCTCACCCTATCCTCTTTAGCTTATAAAAAGAGAGGATCTCTCATGGAGAAAGTTAGATTGGAAATGTTGGAAAGTTCTTGAGTTTGGTAGCTTGGAGTTTTTGGAGCTTGTAAGTTGGCTTTGAGCTTTTCTTTGTCAAGATATATTGTCGATCTTCGAATCCATGGAGTAGAAGTGTGTGGGAAGCAAGGAAATGTTGGAAGAAAAATGACAACATCAAGGCATCGAGTTGTACCTTTCTTCCACATTCTTTGATACAGTGATACATTTCTTTCCCATAAAATTGGTCTTATTTTATTGTATGACTCCTTGATCACATACATAGGCTTTGTTGAGTATACATTGTTGTGTTCACTTCATTGGCTTGTGTCTTTTTATAGGTTCAACATCCCATAAGCCTTGGAATGGAGCGAGGATGACACTAGCGAGGAAAAATGATGTTTAAAAGGTAGTCATTTATCTCTTGTTAGTTAGTATGCTTGATAATTAAAACTTAGGGAAAGTTTTATATACTGTCTTGTTTTGTTCTAGTTAGGGGTGAAAGTAGGGAGATCTGTTTGTTTCTGCACTTACCGATTAATCCGATAACAAAATTGGAAACCATACTGGGGAATTGATTGTTTTCCTAGTTTGTCTTGATTTCTTTCTTTGATTGTCTGGGTTCTGTTTTCTGAGTCACTGGGAGATCCAATTTGACTCTTTGACTGTTAAACCTCACTGGAAAAACTTTCTTGCTTTTTATTTTTTCCATTTTTCCTTTGATCATTGTACCCTATTGTGAGAGACAGTGTGACGATCTAGGATCAATGCACCCTACCCATTTGACACAGTGCGACGTCGTCGCATTGTATTTGTTCTCTAGCTTGCGACGATCAAGGATCGTCGCTCTATGTTAGTCTACAACTTGCGACGATTGTGAAAAAAGTTGATTTTTGATGGTTTTTCTTGCCCAGATCTTAGATATGGTTTTGGGGTGATTTGTTGGGTCTGATTACAGTCTGCTTGATAGCTTTGAATATGCTTTTAGCTATCTTTGAAACAAAAAATTTTAATTTTTTTCTTTGCATTAGATTGGGGGGCTAAGAATCGCTTATTGGTGTACAATATCTATAGCTCATTTCTTAAAGTTCTTGATATTGATGAGTTTAATAAAATTTTGGGACATTGTGCATCTGGGAATGATAAACGTTTTCTCCTTCTTGTAATATAGCTTTCATCGAATTGAAATATTTGCATTCTCATTTCTTTGCATTGTTTAGATCCGGTCAAAACATCATCTCATCCATGCCATTTTTCTCTCGAGTAAAAAAATCCTTAAAAATAAAGCTCTTATTAAAATTGATTAGAAATTTTTATATTTTTTGGTAGAAAATATACATTAGAATAGTTGTAGGGATTTGGAATAGGTGTGGAAGATAACTTTCCAAAGCTGCAAACAAACATAGAATATTGAGTTAGGGAGCGGTGAAATACACTTGCTACATTTTGTCCTTGGAAGCCCTTCTAACACAAGGGTCAATCACGAGGTTGCATTAAGATTGGCAGAGTTACTCACCCTTCTTTGTTGGTCTTAGTGTAGAGATTGCACGTATTATTGGGGGTCACTTGAGAAGAAAATCCTGTGGGGACCTTCTCGAGTTGATTTCAGGCTTAGATACCTACCTTTGCACGTGGATCATACTGTCGATTGTTTCCCTAGACATCATTGTCATAATTGGTAACCTTAGTGGCCTATCTCTTTAGGGTCTTTACACGAGGTGATCGTGGAGGGGAAAGTCTTCACGGTACTTGGAATTGACATTGGCCAAACTCACTCGGGCTACTTGGAGGGTATACCCACATTTATGTGTGGGAGCTTTCACCAAGGCATAAGTCCATTAACAGGTCATCAACATAAATTTTCCACCCGCTCTGTCTCAACCCCTTCTTAAATTGTTCTCGCGATGTTGGATTTCATCACCAACTAGTGCGTTCATTATAAGAAGGTTTTGTTTGCTTGTTTGCTTCCTAGATTTTTAGCGTGTGTTGTTTGTTTTCCCTAGAAGACTCTAGGTTAGATCTATGTTTAATGGTGTCAATTCCAGGAACGACCAATGAAGGAACCCCTTTTCCAGGGGAACCTTTTGTTTTTCCTTCTTACAAAAATGTTGGTCCTCCTTACATTGCTACTTTGAGCCTTCCAGGTCTCACAATTGGATTACCGGTATGGTTGATTTCCACTGAGGTAATCCCGAATGCAGCTAGTGCTTCGGTTGTAAGTGATTCCCCCCAATATCATCAAACTCATGTTGATCCTTCACCTTCTTCACCAGTAAGATCTTCTTCACCTTCTCCCCTTGCAAGGTCTTCTTTCGTTTCCTCTTCTTCGTTGAGTGAAAGCTCTGAAGCTAGTAAATCAGTGGATAAAAAGAAGAAGAAGAAGAAAAATAAGCAAGGGTCTAAACCTCCAACCACTGTTGGACATGTTGGAAAGCCACTAGTTACTGTTAAGAACCAAAAACTGAATACAAAAGAACCACAAGAAAGATAGAAGAAACCACACTTTATTATTACCAAACCCTTGAGGTAGGGCAACACCGTACAATGGATCCTATTATGGAAGGGATCCTCTCTTGTTCACTTGCCTCTTCGAGGGGGCATCCTCCTATTGAGCTACTGCTCCAAATACAATACTTCTCTTCATGTCTCATTACATTACTTGAATCCCTTTATATAGTGCTACCATCACCTAAGAACATTCTAGATGAGGAATCTTCCAAAAGTAGAACCTTCTAAGAAGTCCTCTTACATTTATTATATCTAATTACCCATTTATTATATCTAACTACCATAGTGGGCCTTATTTAATAATATAGTGGACCTGGTCCACCTTACATTGAATGGCCTCCACTATTATCACTATGGGCCCTCTGGTCCCCCCCACTACCTCTCTAGCTACCTTACATTTACTGATAATCATGCTAGGAGTGTTGATGATGCCAAGATCACCCAAACAACCCGTAAACCCAAGTACCCGTAGCCATCTTCTTAAAAATTTCCCTGGTCTATCCAAGGTTATAGAAGCATGGTCTACACGCCCTTACCAACCCATGTCGTCATCCTCTGAACAACATGTTGATGACCTCCCATCAACTAGTCAAGATATCATTGGGAAGAAGAAAAGTAGAGTCAAGTTCCCAGTATGTTATGTGGAGGGAGTCATCAAACTCACCTTTTCCCTTGTATGGACAAAACCTTGAAATTATTGGAAAACATGACTGGTTCCAAAACTCAACTTCCAGTTGCTTATCGCAAGATTACTCTTGACCCCCTTGTAGTTGATGGAATGATCAATATGGTCCCTTCATCGGTCAATCTGGTTGATCATGTAGTCAATCTGGTCACATCCTTATTTGAACCAGTTGAAAAAGTGGTCGATTCGATCCCATGTTCGGTCGATCCCACTCTCCCGTTAGAGAGTGCAACCCAAGTGGTCGATCCGTTTCCAGTCATCGACCCCATTATCCCCTTGGAGAATGCAATTCAACTGGTCGATCTGATCCCGTCATCAGTCGATCCTACTATCCCACTAGAGAGTAAACCTGATTCTACCCATGTTTTTCTCATTGATACATAATCTACCGTGCTCGAGGGTATTCCTCCTTCTTCTGTGGAACCCCTTCCAAGTAATGAGTCAATCCTTTTTTATTGGGGTGCGTTAACTGGACCTCGTCTTCCCTCTCACATTCCTTTCAAGATTACAGTATAGATTTATGGTCGCGATGTTCCTCAGACACTAATAGACGAAGGTTCATTCGTTAGTATTTTGTCCTCTATTGCTTGGAAAGCTTTGGTCTATCCTCAGCTTGTTCTAGTTACGTAGAATATGTTGTCTTTCAATAGAAGAACCAGTCACCCTTTAGGAGTCCTTCCTCAATTTCCTGTAACTTTGGGAGGGGAAATTTTTGTTATTAACGTTATGGTGGTCCAAGACCCCTTGGATTTCGATTTACTCCTTGGGCAAGATTATGTCTATTCCATGAAATCTATTGTGTCCACTCTTTTTCGTATGATATCTTTCCCTCACGATGGAATAATTGTGACTATTGATCAACTTTCATTCATTGAGTCAATGACCTCCCTAAACGGTTCATATATGCAGATGATATCTCTCCTACCACAGGTCAATTAAGTGGCATTGTCTCCCATGCCTTTAGCTGCCGATGAAGATGAGCCTCTCACTGTAAGCTCAATAACTTGTGACTTGGATTCAATAGTTGACATGGTGATCTCTTCGGTAGGGCTATTGGACCCTGACCTCCTTACCCCTATTGCGGCCCTTGACATGTGTTTCTTCCATAGTGTGCTTCTTCCATCAAATGAAGATATCTTGGAGGCCATGACCAAGTTTTGTCCCTTAACATGGTTTCCTTCGAGAGCATTGTCCTCTTGCAAGTTGTGATAAAGAAGACCATATTTGAGCATGGTTTTTTGATTTCAAGCTCGTTAAAAAATGAATTCGGCTATGAGCATAGCTCATTTTTTTGTGTCAAGATTGTTAAAAAATGAAACAAAGGCCTGGGGATTGAAACTAGATTCATGAGCATGGTTCTTGTTCTTGTGTCAAGATCATTAAAAAATGAAATAGATTTCCCCCCCTCTTCAATTGAGTCAAGTACTTCATTATGTATAGTATTTGAAACTTCTTTTTATCCTCCTATGATGTTGGATGAACCAAATCTTGGGGACAATGCTTCTAGCCTTTGGAATTCATGCTGAACTTAAGCCACTAGCTTCTTAAGCTAGGGGCTAAGTACCAACCATGCGATTCCGTGAACCATGCATTGGGGAGACTCAAGCATAGTTTTCTATGGTTCAATCTTGTGTAAAAATGAAACCACCTACCTCAAGCATAGTTTCCTTTGGTTCACGCTTGTGTATAAATGAAACTAGGTCCAACCATAGTTTTGTTTAGTTTTAAGCTTGTGAAAAAATAAAATCTATCCCAAGCATAGTTTTGTTTTGTCTTAAGCTTGCGTAAAAATGAAAACAATCCTGATCTTAGTCTTTGTTCTTTCTCATGCTCATAAATCAATGAGAATGTAACCGAGTAGACTTTTATCACTTTTTCGGACTCGTAAAGGTTATACAAAAAAGGAACCCCCTGGAGTTTCCTTTAAGATCTTTTCAGACTCTCTAAACGTGAAAAGATTACTGATTGATCTTGTTCTTTTCATGCTCGTTAAAGTATTATAAAGCACGTCTGTCGATTAGTAGTTTATCTCTTTTTCGGTCTCATTGGACTACTTTACGAAAAAAGACATTTTGAAGTTTTCTTTAAGTGTTTTTCAGACTCTCTAAATATGAAAAACCCTTGAGTTTTCTTTCCTTGGACTCGTAAAACAAACATCGAAAGGCCCAAATGGGACCGAACCACTCCTTCCTAGAGTTCGTTAAACATACTTCGAAGGAATCATCCGAAGGATGAGCTTACAGTTCAAGCATATGTTATCCTCCTCAAGCTTGTGTAAAAATAAAGAGGTACTTGCCAAAAATGGTGGGGGGGAAATTGGGAAAGAAATGTATCTAAACCTATATTTTATGGAAGAGTCGCCTTTGAAAATGACACCCTTTCACTCGCTTTGTGTCTAGGTTTGGAAAATCCTTTTGTCTCTTGGTCATACTCCTTTATAAGATTACCCATAGGTCCATGATCCCTATTGTTGATTCAGTGTTTCCAAGACAATTCTCATGTCGTTAATGTGTTCAAAGAGAAGTTCAACTCGAAAAGCCTTCTATTGTGTCAGCCATTTCTGTAGTCCTTAAGACTTCTATTGCATCGGCCATCTTTGAGTCAGTCCTGAATCACATGTTACTCTGATCTACTTCAAATATTTTTACCCTTTTCGTGTCATTGATGGGGGATACTTCAAGGCCCTCCTGTGATGAGTCTTTTCCTGTCGAATACAACTCATTATCCAAGAATTATACTTAGCAACTAATTATTACCTTGGAACTTGCATGCCTCAATGGCATGTTTCCTCGCTTTCGACAGTGGGTTTTCATTATTGACCCTTGATCAGGAGATTCCGCCGAGTGTTTGACTTCAGCTCACAAATTCGCACTCATTGGATTGTACTAGTGTACCTTGGGAGTCATTGAAATTAATGGTGATTTCCATCGCACTTTTTAACAGTATACACTAATGACCGGTAATCAAGTGGTTTCTACCATGTTCGACTTCAACACATGTATTCACATGGTTAGATTCGTACTATAGAGTGGTGGAGATGAAGACCCTGGATCTTTTCTGATAGATTCAGGTTGCATTGGAGTATATTCATATTGTACTATTGCATAGATCCACAATGTATGTCTCGTGGCTATGTTCAAATTTTAGTCTTTAAACACATAGATCCATAGTGTATTTTTGGTGGCTATGTTTAGATTTGAGTCATATTGGCATGGATCCACAGTGTATGTTTGGTGGCCATGACCTATCTTACTTAACATGGATCTTTTCATGTCAACATTTATGATTTGATTCATTTGTATTCTGAGTATGGGAATGCCTACCTCAATGATGATATATTATTGTATTGTATTTCCTTGTTTGTTGGTTGGTTTCCAACTGACATGTTCATTGTTCCCTACACACACTTGACAAAGTATTTCATCTATCACTCTGTTCTAACTTCATAATTTGGGGGGCTCTCTGTTACACATTATTTTCGTCATCCCTATGATGGTTAATGATGTAAACCTATTTGTTGTCTTCAGAGGGATCAATGGCCTGAATTCCTGAAGAAAGAAGGGAGAAGAACTTTGCCTGAGAGATGAAATCATATTTTCCTTTGGAAAAACCCTAGTAAGGAGGATCGTCACACCCTATCCAGTTATAGGGGTGTGATGATCCAAAATCGTCGCATTTTGTATGATACCTGTCCTATGACGTCGTCTCACTCTACTCAGTTCTAGGAGTGCGACGATTTTCGTACCTAGGTAAAATGAGCATCTTCTCGATGTTTCTAGAAGGAGAAGCTTCTATGGTGAGGTGGCCTACGATCTATTTGGATATTACTCTCTTTTTTTATTTATTGGGATCATCCTAACCTCCTCACCCTATCCTCTTTAGCTTATAAAAAGAGAGGAGCTCTCATGGAGAAAGTTAGATTGGAAATGTTGGAAAGTTCTTGAGTTCTGTAGCTTGGAGTTTTTGGAGCTTGTAGGTTGGCTTTGATATTTTCTTTGTCAATATAGATTGTCGATATCCAAATCCGTGGAGAAGAAGTGCGTGGGAAGAAAGGAATTGTTGGAAGGAACCTGACAACATCAAGGCATCTGGTTGTATCTTTCTTCCACATTCTTTAATACAGTGATATATTTCTTTCCCATAAAATTGGTCTTATTTTATTGTATGGCTCCTTGATCACATACATAGGTTTTGTTGAGTATAAATTGTTGCTTTCAATTTGTTGGCTTGTGTCTTTTTACAAGTTCAACATCCCATAAGCCTTGGAACGGAACGAGGATGACACTAGAGAGGAAAAATTACATTTAAAAGGTATGCCATTTATCTCTTGTTAGTTAGTATGCTTGATAATTAAAACTTAGGGAAAGTTTTATACACAGTCTTGTTTTGTTCTAGTTTCAGGGTGAAACTAGGGATGTCTATTTGTGTCTTCACTTACCGATTAATCCGATAACAATTGCCCCCGAACCCCCGCACAGGGGGAATTCGCCCCCTTGCAACCCACCCTCAAACTACTAGTGATGCAAATAATATAACACATACCCAACATTCTCCCACTTGTTGTTTTCTTTGCATACAGGGGGTTACAGGGTTACATAGTCAACAATCCAAGGAAGCAATGCCCATGGATCCTCTACACCAAGAGAACTTCTCAGTGCTCACAATTTTTTTTAATGAATCTACAACATTCTTCAAAGTGTCCACCTTCATTAGCAAGACTTTCTTTTCTTCAGCCATGTCTCTCAAAAAGTGATGTTGAATATCAATATGCTTTGTCTTTGAATGATAAGTCAGGTTCTTCGTGAGAAAAATTGCACTTTGACTGTCACAATCTATCCTTACAACTTGTTGTACCAACCCAATACCTGAACACAATATTAGTAACCATATTGCTTCCTTACTTGCATGAGTTTCTGCCTTGTATTCAAATTCTGTAGTTGAAGGTGCCACTATAGCCTGTCTTTTGCTCATCCAACTTATTGCTCCTCCAAATAGGTTAAACACATACCTACTTGTAGATATCCTATAATCTAGATCTCCATCCCAGTCTGCATCCACAAAGCCATGTATATCCACCACTCTATCCAATCCCGGTCTTCCTTGGTAGCATAATCCATAGCTAGTAGTGCCACGCATAATCATAGTGCCACGCATAATCCATAGGTAGCATAATCCTTCCCTGGTTTTGATATATACCTGCTCAAAAATCCCACTGCATGTGCAATGTTCGGTCTAGTATAGACGATTGCATACATCAAAATGCCAACTGCACTTGCATATGGAACATGAGACATGTCATCCTCCTCTTCCTGTGTCTTGGGACACTGATCCGCATATAACTTTACACCAACAATAATAGGAAACTTGATTGGTTTACATTTATGCATATTAAACCTCTACAATATTGTCTTGACATATTTTCTCCGATTTAACCAAAGTTTCCTCTTTTTCCGATCTCTTTTAATTTCCATGCCCAAAATGAAATTTGAAGCACCGAGATCCTTCATCTCAAATTTAGAGGACAACTGAGTTTCACATCCTGGATAATCTCCTTGTTGTTTCCTATCAACAACATGTCATCCACATATAAGACCAAATAAATCAAATGATCACCAATTAATTTAAAATATACACAGTGATCCTCTTTTCTTCTTGTGAAGCCAAGTCCTAGCATGTAAGTATCAAATTTTTGATACCACATCCTTGGTGATTGTTTTAAACCATACAGGGACTTTTTCAGCTTGCATACCATCTCCTTGTTTCCCTTCACAACATAACCATATGGTTGCTTCATATAGATTCCTTCTTCCAGATCCCCATGTAGGAATGTTGTATTCACATCCATTTGTTCTACTTCAAAATCAAATGCAACAACAACAGATAACA
Source organism: Picea engelmannii (assembly GCA_009831015.1). Lineage (NCBI taxonomy): Eukaryota > Viridiplantae > Streptophyta > Pinopsida > Pinales > Pinaceae > Picea > Picea engelmannii. The sequence goes on from ML792747.1 coordinate 88,641, forward strand.
AAAATATTATATAGGTTACCTTGGCAACAGGATAAAAAATCTCACCAAAATCAATTCCCTCAACCTGGGAATAACCCTTTGCTACTAACCAAGCTTTGTATTTCTCCACTTTTCCTTTTGCATTCAACTTATTTTTAAATACCCATTTGCTTCCAATGGGATTTCTTTCAGTTGACAACTCCACAATATCACAAGCCTCATTCTTATCGAAAGATGTCATTTCTTCATCCACGGCCCTTTTCCAGATATTTCCATCTTTTGAATCCACTGCCTCCCTGACAGTTCTAGGATCATCATCAGTAAAAGACAAAGCAAATTTTGAATGGAAATCAGATGGAGTATACCTTTCTGGTAGCCTTATTTCTTGAACCGATCTCCTCAATAGTGGAGTATGAGGATCTTCTTCTTTTGATTCATGTTATTTTGTAGAGTCTGACTCATCATCCTTTAAATCAAACTCTATTTTCTCTGGTTCTTTCTTACTTGGTAGGACTTCCTGTTTAACATCCTTCATTTCTCTAAATACCACATCTCAGCTATACAATACCTTCTTAGTTTCTGGGTTCCAAAGCTTATAACCTTTGATACCATCTTTATATCCAATAAAGATACACTTTTTGACCTTCCTATCTAGCTTACTCTTGTTTTCCTTTGGAACATGAACATATGCATCACAACCAAATACCTTGAGATGTGTGAGAGAAGGTTCCTTACCGGTCCATACCTCTTCTGGAGTCTTGTCATCGAACAATGATGAGGGTGATCTATTGACCAGGTAACATACAATACCCACTGCCTCTACCCAAAATTATTACCCTAACCCGACACCACAGAGCATGCACCTTGCTTTTTCCATGAGCGTCTTGTTCATCCTTTTTGCAGCTCCATTCTGCTATGGTGTATATGGAGTATTCTTCTGCCTTTCTATACTGCACTTCTTACAGAATTATTCAAATTCATTCCCTCATAACTCTTCACCATTATCTGTCCTCAACACCTTAATTTTTTTCTCTGTTTGATTCTCAGCAAGAGCCTTAAACTCTTTAAACCTGTCAAAGACTTCATATTTCTTCCCGAGGAAATATATCCAAGTATTCCTCTAGAATTCATATATAAATGAGACATAGTACACAAATTTTCCCAATGATGGGACCAACACAGGTCCAAAAACATCACTGTGAACTAGTTGTAAAATTCCTTCTGCCCTCGTTGCACCAGAGGGGAATCTTACCCGATTTTGCTTCCCATATAGACAATGTTCACATAAATCAAAATCTAGAGAGCAGTTATACAGACCTTCAACCATACCTTTACCACGTAGTAGTTGATGACCCTTCTCTCCGATATGCCCCAATCTTTGATGCCACAACATAACGTTTTCTCCAGAGATTGTAGGAGTTCTTTCTTCTTCAACTCCAATATCAGGAACAATGAAACTATTACACCCATCAATAATAGTGATTCTTTGCATCTTATACAGATTTCCAAACCGAACTCCCTTCAACAACACCATTGCTCCTCGAAAAAAAAATACCTCCATCACACCTTTCATATTCACAAAACCACTCCCTATGGGGATTCATATGAAAGGATGCACCTGATTCAACCAACCATTCCTCGTGATCTTCATGTGTACTTGAAAAATCCAAGTACACATCCCCTCCTTCTTCCTTGGAGGTCTTTTGTTCTGTAGAAGGAGATTCTCCAGATCCCTTCTTTTTCTCAACTTTGGATCTACACTGCTTCTTGTAGTGCCCTTCTTTTCCACATCTCCAACATACCTTTACAAACTTTTTGGGAGATTTAGATCTACCATTGGAATTAGATCTCCCACTTGAGAACTTAGATCTATTTCTTTCCTGGGAATGTCCTCTTGCAAATAATGCGTCTTTGCCCTGTCCTTCCATATTCTTTTGTCTCATCTCCTCCAACAATAAGGATGAGACCAATTCATCAAAACTAAAGGTATTTGTATTAATATCTATGGCCACAACCAAACTATGCCAGAAGTCTATTAAAGAACACAGTAAACTGATACATTTATCTTCATATGAAATTTTAATCTCAATAGATACTAACTGAATTACCACAGTATTGAAGGCGTTCAAATGCTCTGCCACTGAGTCTCCATATCTCATCTTCAAATTATACAACTTCTTTCTCAGGAATAATTTATTTACTAGGGACTTAGACTGATAAAACCTCCCCAACTTTTCCCATAAATCCTTGGTTGTAGCTTCCTCTGACACATTCAGTAATACCGAATTTGAGAAGCACAGTTGGATTGTGCTCTTTTCCTTCTGATCCAAATTTTTCTAGTCATCTGCTGAATTTCCTGTAGGTGCAGTACCCGGATCTACCGCAATCCACTAATCTCTGTCCACCAATAGATCTTCCATCTTGAGCTTCCACAACTCAGAAATTTTCCCATTAAAATTCTCGATCTCCATTTTTGAATTGCTTGCCATTTTTTTTCACCTGAAAACTCAATACCACAGATCTCCCACTGTAACAATGCTTATCACAGTCCTGAGCCAAACCCTTGACCACAAAGGTGTCCCCCTGAATCCAACAAAGATCTGATACCAAATGTATATTTTAACCTTGTACAATATTTACTGCAAACATATTTTCAGTAAAAGAACATAAAAATACAATGGCAAATTGATCTGAAAAGATATTTTAAATGACAATGGTTGAGTTATTAAGCATGAGTTTATTAACCATTTAGGAAGCTGAATGAAAGAAGAAGAATTATAGAAGAAAAATCACAACCATATGCACATATAGAGATCTGAAATAAAGAAATAATAACATCAAACCATAGAACACCAAAGTGATAACGGAGTTCGACAATCTCGCCTACATCTCTGGGCCTTTGTCTTAGTGGGTGAGGCTTTCTCATTTATGTTAAAAACTTTAAAATGGAATCATAATAGTGCCAAAAAGTTTACAAACTGATTTGGTCTTGTTCTACCAGATCTCTAGAACCCAACAAAATAAACAACACTGAAATCAAATGACCGAAGCTTCTAGAAATGGCCCGTAAAGGTGCACTCCTCAATAGCTTCCCTGCATAAAAATGGTTTTGTCTTGGAAAAATTTTAGCATACACCTGCTCTGAATGTCCTCTCATGTCTTCAAGAAGCCCTGGTTTATATAGATCTGAATTTGGTAACCATGTTCCAACTTCCCCCCAAGATTTGGCCTAAAAAAGGGCCCAATATCCCTAAAAAATGACCAAAATCTATCAATTATGTTGAATAAAACAATAAAATATCTATTATAATGTTTTAAAAACCACTTTGGAAAATATATTGGGGCGCAACCCTTTTTCCATTGGCCCTTGGTCACTTGGCGTGCTCCACGTGGCCAAGCGCTTAAACGGGCGCGCTAGCCCCCTTGGTTTTCAGCCCCCAAACTTCGCTCTTAGTTGTATGCAAGGCCATGTGGCCACATGCTTCCAACACCATGCTCTAAATAATGATTAGACCCCCAAAATAGTATCCCACGGTCAAGCCCCTGGTCGACGGGCTAGCCTGACCGATTGGGCCAAACCCTTAACCACCGCGCCTACTAATAGAATAACCCTCGGGTCTTATGGTGAATGGTGGCATGTAGCACCGACCATGGGTTGGGATTAAGTTACAACCGTGCCAAACTAACAGAGTAGACCATGGTTATATGACAAGGCTATATGTGACCACGCTAGGGGTTGGGGCTAGGCCCCAACCCTTGTCCGCCCGAACTACACCACCAAGAAAACTCAAATAACAGTTTAACGCTATAATTAACAAGGAACATGTGTGGGCGGACTGGCTAGCCTGGCCCCACCAAAGTGTTAGCTTAGTGGGAGGTTGCACGATCAAACCTCATGGAGTTCACAAATGTTTCAAAGAAATGAGACAATAAATGGGTGCCACATGGAAACCCATGTCTGGGCCATGTGGCACCACACCATTTGTCGAAAACAATGCCACATGTAAAAAACCCATTGGTCCACCTATTTGTTGAGCTGTCAACCTAGTCACCACACTTTCCCAGTCACTGTATGCCATGTGTCATACATACGCCGTACGGGCATGCCACGTATCACCCTTGTAGTGGTGACAGATGTCACTCCTGGATTGGTCCACCTGTACTTGCCCGACACGTCATTCGTCTGTACGCCCATTCAACCTACCACATGTCACCTACATATGCTAACATGTTAGCACCAACTGTGCCTACCACGTCAACTATACGACTGTACGACATGTACTATCAGACTGTATGGACTGTACAATCATCATTTTTTACCTGTTTGGCCAAATGAACAAATCATGATATCATGAGAATACTACATCTGTTTGAGCCCATTCAAGTTGCATTGGGTTCGTATCGATGAGGCCTATGCACATGTTCGTTTTGAAGCCATTTTGAGAACTTTTATTTTTAGGCCTTTTTGAGCCCCATCAAGCTCTTGGATCCAATTCTAGATCACACCTCCCCACTAAAGACCTTTTGGTCCCACAAAAGGTTACTTACTAGTCATGAAGCTTGGGATAGGCCACCCAACTTGTTCCCTATCTTTGAACTTTGTCCTGTGCACTTGTCTCATCAAGATCAATTCTAACACAATCATGATAAGTGACAGCATATTGTTAGCCATTTGTACCCTGTCACATCTTACTGAAGCCACTATCATCCATGTAGGCAACATTACTAATGATATCATAAAACATATGGCTGAAAATGAGATGATATGTTTATAATTCTTCCTCTTTCATTCAACTTCCTAAATGGTTAATTAACACATGCTAAATAACTCAACCATTGTCGTATAAAAGATCATTTTCGGATCAAGTGGTCGTTATCACTTTGGTGTTCTATGGTTTTCTGTTCTTCTTGCTTTACAATGGAATCATAATAGTGCCAAAAAGGTTACAAACTGATCTGGTCTTGTTCTACCATATCTCTGGAATCCAACAAAAGAAACGACATTGAAATTGAATGATCGGAGCTCCCAGAAATGGCCCACAAAGGTGCGCTCCTCAATAGCTTCCCTACATAAAAATGGATTTGGCTTGGCAAATATTCAGCATAAACCTACTCTGGATGTCCTCTCATGGCTTCAAGAAGCCCTGGTTTATATAGATCTGAAGTCGGTAACCATCTCCCAAATTCCCCCCAAGATTTGGCCTAAAAAAGGGCCCAATATCCCTAAAAAATAACCAAACTCTATCAATTCTGTTGAATAAAACAATAAAATATCTATTGTAATGTTTTAAAAACCACTTTGGCAAATATATTGGGGCACAACCCCTTTTTCATTGGCCCCTGGTCACTTGGCGTGCTCCACGTGGCCAAGCGCTTAAATGGGCATGCTAGCCCCCGTGATCTTCAACCCCCAAACTTTGCTCTTGGTCGTATGTAAGGAAATGTGGACACAGGCTTCCAACACCATGCTCTAAATAGTGATTATGTTAGAAAAATAGGTCCGTGGAGCAATAAAAGAAAACAAATGCGGAAACAAAACACAGAAGATACACAATACAATAGAGACACAGATTTACGTGGTTCACCCAATGTGGGCTATGTCCACCAGAGAAATTGCTAGGTCCTTCCTTTATTATTATCCAACAAATGAAGGGATACAACCTACAACAAAACTTGATGTAACTTCCTCTTCTTTCTCTCACAGTCTCCTCTCTCAGAATACAATACTCACCATAATGCATAGCCACAATACATTTCCCTCATAACAGAGGGTTGCCTTCTAGGGAAAAAAGCCCTAACATAATTTCTACCGTTAGATCTGCGACCTTATAATGAACGGTCCAGATTTACAATGAAATTGCAATATACATTTACAAGGAAAATTTTCCTTCAAGGGCTTCACCCCCAAACCCCCATCAGGGGACATTGCCCCCGAACCCCCCAACCAGGGGGATAGCCCCGCCCGAACTTCGCAGAGGGGGTACCCCCCCTTTGCACTCCCCCGCATGGAAGAGTGTACATACTTTTGGGGTGTAAATTATTCATGGGGTATAAACATGGCTGAAAGCAAGGACCTCTGAATCAGGAAGATAATCAAGCTCCACAACCAACAGATTAGACCCCCAAAATAGTATCCCATGGTTTATCCCCTGGTTGGTGGGCTAGCCTGATCGACCGAGATAAACCCTTAACAACTGCGCCTACTAACGGAATAACCCCTGAGTCTTATGGTGAATGGTGGCACGTAGTAGCGGTCATGGGCTGGGCCTAAGTTACAACCGTTCCAAACTAACAGAGTAGACCATGGTTATATGATGAGGCTATATGTGACCGCGCCAGGGGCCGGGGCTAGGCCCCAACCCTTGTCTTTCCGAACTACACCACTAAGCAAACTCAAATAACAATTTAACACTATAGTTAACAAGGAACATGTGCGGGTGGACTGACTAGCCCAGCCCCACCAAAGCATTAGTTCAATGGGAGATCGTGCGATCAAACCTCATGGAGTTCACAAATTTTGCAAAGAAATAATCCAATAAATAGGTGCCACATGGAAACCCATGTCTGGGCCACGTGGCACCACACCATTTGTCAAAAACAATGCCATGTGTCAAAAATCCATTGGTCTACCTGTCTGCTGAGATGTCAACCTAGTCACCACACTTGCCTAGTCATTGTCTGCCACATGTCGTACATACATCGTACGGGCATGCCATGTATCACCCTTGTAGTGGTGATACGTGTCACTCCTGGATTGGTCCACTTGTACCTGCCCGACACTTTATCCATCCGTACGCCCAATCAACCTGCCACATGTCACCTATAGATGCTACCACACCAGCACCAATTGTGCCTACCACGTCAGATGTACGACCATACGACATGTATAGTCAGCTTCCACGTGGCACTGTATGGACTGTACAATCATCATTTTTTTACCTCTTTGTCTAAATGAACAGATTGCGATATTAGGAGCATACTACATATTTTTTAGCCCGTTCAAGTTGTGTTGGGTTTGTATTGACGAGGCCTACGCACACATTCGTTTTGAAGCCATTATGAGAAATTTTATTTTTAGGCCTTTCTGAGCCCCATCAAGATCTTGGATCCAATTCTGGATCACACCTCCCCATTAAAGACCTTTTGGTCCCACAAAAGGTTACTGACCAGTCATGAAGCTCGGGATAGGCCACTCAACTAGTTCCCTATCTTTGAAATCTGTCCTGTGCACCTGTCTCATCAAGATCAACTGTAACACAATCATGATAACTGACAGCATATTGTTAGCCATTTGCACCCTCTCACATCTTACTGAAACCACTATCATCCATGTAGAAAACATTACTAATGATAGCATAAAAAATATGACTGCAAATGAGCTGATATGTTTATAATTCTTCCTCTTTCATTCAACTTCCTAAATGGTTAATTAACACATGCTAACTAACTCAACCATTGTCATATAAAAGATCATTTTCGGATCAAGTGGTCGTTATCGCTTGGTGTTCTATGGTTTGTTGTTATTCTTTCTTTAAATTTGCATCATAACAGTGCCAAAAATGTTACAAATTGATCTAGTCTTGTTCTACTAGATCTCTAGAACCCAACAAAAGAAACGGAATTGAAATCGGATGACCGAAGCTCCCAAAAATGGCCCGCAAAGGTGCGCTCCTCAATAGATTCCCTTCATAAAAATGGCTTTGGCTTAGAAAATCTTCAGCATAAACCTACTCTGAATGTCCTCTCATGGCTTCAAGAAGCCCTAGTTTACATAGATCTGAATTTGGTAACCATCTCCCAACTTCCCCCCAATCTAGCCTAAAAAAGTGCCCAATATCCCTCAAAAATAACCAAAATATCTCAATTCTGCTGAATAAAACAATAAAATATCTATTATAATGTTTTAAAAACCACTTTGGCAAATATATTGGGGCGCAACCCCTTTTCCACTAGCCCTTGGTCACTTGGCATGCTCCACGTGGCCAAGTGCTTAAATGGGCACGCTAGCCCCCTTGGTCTTCAGTGCCCAAACTCCGCTCTTGGTCGTATGTAAGGCCATGTGGCCACGGACTTCCAGGACCATGCTCTAAATAGTAATTAGACCCCCAAAATAGTATCCCATGGTTTAGCCCCTGGTCGGCGGGCTAACCCAACCAACTGGGCTAAACCCTTAACCACCGCGCCTACTAATGGAATAACCCCCGAGTCTTATGGTGAATGGTGGCATGTAGCATCGACTGTGGGATGGGCTTAAGTTACAACCGTGCCAAACTAACATAATAGACTGTGGTTATATGACAAGGCTATATGTGACTACACTAGGGGTTGGGGCTAGGCGCCATCCCTTGTCCGCCCAAACTACACCACCAAGCAAAATCAAATAACAGTTTAACACTATAGTTAACAAGGAACATGTCCGGCCGGACTAGCTAGGCCGACCCCGCTAAAGCGTTAGCTTGGTGGGAGGTCACGATTGAACCTCATGGAGTTCACAAATTTTGAAAAGAAATGAGCCAATAAATGGGTGCCACATGGCATCCCATGTCTGGGCCACATGGCACCACGCCATTTGTCAAAAACAATGCCATGTGTCAAACACCCATTAAACCACCTATATGTTGAGCTGTCAACCCAGTCACCAGACTTTCCCAATCAATGTCTGTCGTGTGTTGTACATACGCTGTATGTGTGTGCCACGTATCACCCTTGTAGTGGTGACATGTGTCACTCCCAGATTGGTCCACCTGTACCTGCCTGACACATCATTTGTCTGTACTCCTAGTCATCCTGCCACATGTCACCTCCAAATGCTTCCACATCAATGCCAACTATGCCTTCCATGTTAGTTTTACGGTTGTACGGCCTGGACAGTCAGCTGCCACATGGCACTGTATAGACTTTACAGTCATCATTTTTTTGCATGTTTGGTCAAATGAACAGATCGCAATATCAGGAGTATATGACTTTTGTTTCAGCCTGTTCAAGTTAAGTTGGGTTCGTATCGACGAGCCTACGCACATGTCCATTTTGAATCCATTCTGAGAACTTTAATTTTTAGGCCTTTCTAAGCCCCATCAAGCTCTTGGATCCAATTCTGGATCACAAATACAAACATTACACATATATTTTTCCCCTGGAAACCCAAACCGGGTAAACCAACATATTCTATATTCATTCGTAGTGATACATTGTTTACAATACAATATACATATAGGATCCAACGACATCCAAAACCCGAACCCAATGACCTGGATTAGTCAACAACCCTAATTCCTTAACCATAAATAGAAAACCATCAGCAAAAATGATGTGCCCCAAAACCACCTAAATATGTGACACGTTTCTCGAGGTAGAATTTTTTTTCTCAGGGGTGTTTCCCCTGCACCCCCCCTCAAACTACTAGTCGTGCAAAGAATACAACACATGAGTGGTGTTACCATGGGATACTAACATTGGGGAATTCCAAAATCACATGATATGAATATTTCACCTAGAGGTTGATGGATAGGTTCGATAGGAAGGACTCTGAGATCCACATTAGGGAGTTGGCACAACTGAGGAAAATGGGTACACCAAAGGCATATGTCAAAGAGTTATAGCGAATGGCAGTCATGGTGATTGATTTATCTAGGTAGAGAATAGTGATTCTATTCACGGAGGGCTTGGTTGAATCTTTAAGAGGTTGGGTGAAGGATTTCAATCCAAACACACTACAAGAAGCTATCATGAAGACCTGGGAAATGGAAAACATAGTCCCCAAAAAGACATCGTCAAAAGCAATTATCCCATAGAAGGGCCATGCATCAAAACCTCTCCAGAAGACATGGACAGGGAAAAATAAGTTGGATGAGGAAACTTGGAGAGAACTTAGGAGGAAGAATATTTTCTACAGTTGCAAGGAGTCGTGGGAACCGGGTCATTGATGTATGGGAAAAGGTGAATTCCATTATATTGAGGTATTTTTCGATGAGGAGGATGATGGTGATGATGAGGGAATTGGACAGGACAATGATGAGCCATCACACCCTGATGCTACAGGGAAGGTGCCATTACAGGATAGCGCCAAGAGAGTGACCATTGCCACACTTTCAGGAGTCCCTAAGTACTACACCTTTAGGTTCAAAGGCATTGTGAAAAGGAATATGGTTACAAAATTGATTAATGGTGGGGCCACCCTCAACTTCATTGATGTTGCACTTGTCACCAGGAGATAAATTCCTACGAAGGACTTTGAGGGATTCAATGTAGTAGTATCATATGGGTACAACATGGAATGTACTTATATGATCAAGGGATTGGAAGTAACAATGGGAAACTATACATTGACCGATGAATTTTATGTCATATATTTAACATATACTCATGCAGTGCTAGGAGTTCATTGGTTGTACTCATTGGGAGATATTCACATGAATTATTGGGACATGAGGATGGAGTTCCATGACAAGGGTGGAAAACAAGTTGTCCTAAGAGGTATGTCGAGAGTTGCCCCTAGGATACTGTCTAACCAATGCATGGAGGCCCTTTTTAGAAATGAAGACGTGGCTTGCACAACAAAGTGCTTGATCACCATGGATAAGCCATCACAAGATCGCCAACATTACCATGCAGATATCTAAGCCTTGCTTGGAAAGCATGAAAGAGTGTTTGAACAATTGCTAGCACGGAGACCACCTGACAGAGGATTTGAGCACGTCATTGAGCTAGATGAAGGGGTTAAGTCCATGATCACTACACCCTACAAGAATCCAAAGAGGTTCAAGGGAAGAATAGAGAAGTCCATAAAGGAGTTGTTGTTGATGGGACATATTAGGCCTAGTTCTATTCCCTTCACTTCTTCAGTTCTACTAGTGAAGAAGAAGGATGACACTATGAGGATGTGCATAGACTAAAAGGCATTGAACAAGAAGACCATCAAAAAATCGATACCCAATACCCAATATTGATGAGTTGATAAATGAGCTATATGGGGCAGTGTACTTCTCAAAGGTTGATCTACAATCAGGATACCGCCAAATTTGAGTCAGAGAGGAGGATATCCAAAAAAAAAACATTCAGGTGTCACTATGGGCACTATGAGTTTCTATTCATGCCCTTTGGGTTGAATAATGCACCAGCTACCTTTTAGTCATGCATGAAATATATCTTCAACAAATAGTTGAGGAAATTTTACTGGTGTTCTTTGAAGATATTATTATCTACAACTAGATGTGGGAGGAACAATTGAAGCATGTGGACAATATTCTCACCATTATGGAGGGGAAATCACTTTTTTTCAAGGAGGCAAAGTGCGAGTTTGGGTTGACAGAGATCCTCTACCTAGGGCATGTGATTGGTGTTGTGGGAGTAAAGGTACATTAGGAGAAGATCCAAAAAAATCCTGTATTGTCCCACCCCCAGATCACTAACATATTTGTGAGGATTCTTTCGAATATACAGTTATTATAGGCGCTTTGTGAAAGAATTTACACAATTGGTTGCATCTTGAAAGACCTCGCCAAGAAGGGAGTGTTCTGATGGCTAGAGGACACACAAGTAGCATTTGATAGAATGAAGAGGGTGATGAGAAATTGTCCAATATTATCACTCCTAGATTTCACGCAGCCTTTTGTCATAGAGTGTGGCACATCTGGTGAGGGGATAGGAGAAGTATTGACGCAGAACCAACACCTCATAGCTTTCGAGAGCAGAAAGTTAATAGAGCTAGATAATCTCTATCCGATCTATGATAAGAATATGTTGGCCATCATGCATGCATTGGCCAAGTTCAGACAGTACATGATAAGAGGACACTTTTTGGTTAGGATTGACCACAACAACTTGATATATTTATTGGAGCAATGGGATCTGAACGAGAGGAAACATAAATGGGTGAGTAAGGTGTAGGCATATGATTTTGACATTGAGTATGTAAAGGGGAAACATAAAATAGTTTTTGATGCCTTAGTCAAGAGACCTAAAAATTTCTCCATGATAGAGATATTAGCATATTGGAAGTTCATTCTTTTGGTGGAATACTCGAAGAACACCTTTATCTGTGAGTTGAAGGAGGGTAGTATTCAGGATGACAGGTATAGGGTAGTTGATGACATCATCTACTGCAAATACAAGATCTATCTTGTCCCTATTCCAAACTCAAGGATACAATTTTGAGGGAAGTACATGACGTCCCACTGGCAGGGCACCAGGGGTATCTGAAGACCTACAAGCAGGTGAGGTACATATTATATTGGAAGGGTCTCAAGGAGGGTTTACTTCGCCATGTGAAGGAGTGTATGACTTATTTATACAGGAGCATTGCTATAAAATCAAATAAAAGTGGACGTGGAAGCGAAGTCGACACTTCAACGCATTGAAAGTGCCAAACTGACTCTTAACCAGCTTGGTAGCGGTGTGGAGATCTTTTTGAATATATCATTAATTAATTAGTTGTATGTAAAGTCGGGCCACCATTTTGAATTAACAGATCATTGTAAATACTTATACGCCTGTAATATATTAAATGTGTGGGATATTATCTCGTATTAGTCATTAGGTTGCATTAAATAAGTTGAGTAAGTAACCGCTATAGTAGAAGGTGATAGATTTTAGATAGGGGGAAGAAGAGCGAAGAAGGCTCTAGATCCTTAGACAAGCTTTTCATTGTAATAGCTGTAAGAGATAGCAGGGTAATCATGTTTTTTCTTTGAAATGAATAGAACAGAGAAAATTGATTCAATTGTACAATGTTGATACTGTTTGATTGTTGTTATGTATTCTGTGAATGTATGAGGTTCATGGAGGATGAGTAATTGAATAAGTTTCAAGTTTTCTCTTCTGTAAGTTATGCAAGGAGTGCATACCGAATGCAAGGAGTGCATGTGAGAGAGTCTTTCTTTGACTTAAAGCTCAGAAGATATAACATGGAACTTTTGTATGCTGAGTGTGCATATTAAGCGCAAGGAGTGCGCATAGAGGCGAACTTGTTCTAAGTTCAAAAGCTAAGAACGACAAGCACAGAGTGTGCCAGGAGGGCATCATAAAGTCTTTTGAAAGACACAGAAGGTTTGAATCCCTTAGAGACTGAGTAAGTTAAAATCTCAGGGAGGAATAGTGCAAGTTTGCACGTAGGAGCGTAAGTGTGCACCAAGGTGAAGTTAAATTTCATTGACAAAATCTCAAGAGGGAAAACACCACTGAGACATTTGAAACAATTGAAATCATTCAAGTCATGAAATAATTCAAGCTCAGAAGGGTTGACGCCAAGTTATTTGGAAAGCAACCATTGAGAACTTGGACGAATGGTAGAGACTCTTGTAGGGAGAAGCGTTGATAGCCGTGTGTTTTTAGATCTAGAGAATCTGCGAGGAGGATAAGGCTGACAATCATTCAATGCTGGAAAGCTCAGGAGAGGTAGGAGCCATCAATCTAAGGGGAGATCGAATCATTGATTCCTTTCATCGGGAAATTGGAAAGCGAGAGTTTAGAGAACGAAGGAGACTATTTTCAAAAGTCGTGAACTGCGAACATCCAATTCGCGGAAGAAATATAGACCATCGAATCACGGGGAGTGTGAGTCGTTGATCTAACACACTTGAAAGTTGGGAAATTAGGAGTTGGAAAGGAGAAGAAAATTGTTTTCCAATTTCGCGAACCACGAAGTCCCGATTTGCGAAGAGTTGATTTGGACCGTTGAAACATGGAAAGTTGTGGACTGTTGATCTGAGACAAGCGGGGTTTGAAATTTAAGACATCAGGAGAAGAGAGGAGAACTAATTTGTGAGTTCACTAAGTTCAAATTCCCATAGTGCTTGGAAGCTGGGCCCCAGGTCACAGTCAGTGGTCACATCAAGGAAGATTAAGGGAGGAGCTAGTTCTCAATAGATTCCTAGTTCAGAGTTCAACAGTTCGGTAGTCGGGAGAGTCAAGGTTGGCTCCCATACAAATCCCCGACATGCAAAGTCACGAAGCTCCTTTTGGTTAAGCATGTGGTCACAACCAGTGGTCACGTGGAGAAGGCTTGCGCCCAATGTTAATTCGCGTAGGGGGAGTTTTATAAAGACATGTGGATTGTTTCTTGGAGCTTCTAGCAGGGAATCTAAGAACTGTTTTAGCTCAGTATTGTGAACGATCGTAGACCAGGAGGTCGCGCAGCCCTTGGAGAGGGGGGGGAGGGTCTGCACCAAGTGGTACTAGAGCCTGAAAAAAAAATTGAATTTGGACTCAATGTGTTAGGAACAGTTGAAGCAATGTCACCGAGGGTACACACAAGACCACCTATAGCAAACCGTGTTGTAGGAAGAGAAATGAGAGAACTTCGCACAAGGTTGGAAGTGATGGAAGCAATGCAAATGATATCACTTGCCGCTAGAGACGTCAGTGATGCAGAGCAAGAATAAATAGAAGTTAAAGAAGCAACAAGGGAAGATGTGGCCGAAGAACGCTTATTGAAAGATGTTGTGAAGTTGGGAGCTAGAGAAAATATGGGCGTCCCAATGTATTAAGGTAACTTGGAGGCTGAAGAGCTATTGGACTAGATAAGGTCCATGGAAAAGTATTTCAACTATGAAGATGTCAACGAAGAAAGGAAGGTGAGACATGTTGTCACGAGATTAAAGGGACATGAAACACTGTGGTGGGATGAACTGTAGGCAGAGAGGAGGATTAAACACAAACATAAGATAAATAATTGGGATAGGATGGTAGCCAAACTAAAGGCTAAATTCATACCTAAGGATTACCAGATAAATCTATTCAGAAAGTTGCAGAACTTGAGATAGAGGGGTATGACAGTGAAAGAGTATACAGAAGAATTCTACAGGATGGATATTAGGAATGGACAAAGAGAGAAGGATGATGAAAATTTTTCCAGGTATATAAATGGCTTGAGGTATGAAATTCAGGATGAAATCAGCATGATGGTTGTGAGGACAGTGGAAGATGCTTATCAGATTGCACTGAAGGCAGAAGAAAAGTTGGCTAGAAACTAGAGTCAGCGAAATAGAAGTAGAGGCTCAAATAGAGGTAAGGGGATTGTCTATGATAAGGCACCGAAAATAAGGATGAGAATGAGAAATCATATGGTCGCTTTGAAAGAGGAGGAAGTTCCCAAAGAAGATCGTTTGGTGGGAGAAATTATTTTCCTCGAGGAAGAGGAAGAGGTAGAGGAGGTGGAGTTAAATGCTATGCCTATGGAAATACAAGACACATGTCTTGGGAATGACCTAAGAGGAATAAAGAAGGAGGAGGATAAGAACACATTTCTGAAGCCCAGAAGAATGTGGAAGTAGAAGCAATAGAAGGAGGACATAACCTAATGATGAGGAAGGTTCTTCTAAAGCCAAAAAAAGAAATAGAAGACCCAGTTCAACGAACGAGGTTGTTCAGGACTGCTTGTAAGTAAAAGGAAAAAGTTTGTAAGATGATTATAGACAGTGGGAGTATTGATAATTTAGTATCTACAGAAATGGTGGAGAAGCTAGAGCTGGAGACAACTACACACCGAAGTTCGTATAAAGTATCGTGGTTGTAGAAAGGACATCAAGTGATGGTAAGTCAACAATGCAAAGTTGAATTTAAAATAGGAGGCTATAAAGATGAGATTTTGTGTGATGTAATTCCATGGCTGTTTGTCATATTTTGTTGGGGAGACCATGGTAGTTCGATAGGAATGTCATTCATGATGGGAGAAAAAATACTTATACCTTGGAAAAAAATGGTAGAACTTACATGTTACTACCAATAGAAGAGAAGAAAGAAAAGGAAGAAGCCAACACAAGAATACTTCTCATGAGTGGGAAGGAACTCTTGAAGGAGATCAAGAAATATCAAGAAATGCAATTTGTTCTAGTGAGGAAACCGAGAGTTATCCTTACCAATACTACTATGAATTATTTACCCGAAGAAATCCAATAATTGTTAGAGAATTTTGCTGACATAGTAGTGGACGAGTTGTCTCACTCATCACCACCCATTAGGAGTATTATCCACCATATTGACTTGATTCTAGGAGCCAGTTTTCCAAATAAAGCAACATATAGGTTGACACCTCGAGAGAATGAAGAGGTGAAGAATCAAGTCCAAGAGTTTTTGGATAAAGGTTTAGTCAGGGAAAGTCTAAGCCTATGTGCAGTGCCAACTGTATTAAGTCCAAAGGAGGATGGAGGATGAAGAATGTGTATAGATTCTAGAGATATCAACAAGATTACCATTAGGTATAGATTTCCTTTACCCATGATGGATGATTTGATGGACTATTTGAGTGGAGCAAGCTATTTTTCAAAAATATACTTGAAAAGTGGATATCATTAGATAAGAATGAAGAGGGAGATGAATGGAAGGAAACTTTCAAGACAAATGAAGGTTTGTTTGAATGGCTAGTCATTCCATTTGGATTGACAAATTCTCCAATCACATTTATGAGGTTGATGAATGAGGTACTGAAAGACTTCATCGGTAAATTTTTCATTGTATATCTGGATGATATATTAATTTTCAGCAAAACTTAGGAAGAACATTTAAAATGCTTAACATTAGTGATGAGGAGATTGCAACAAGAAAAGTCGTTCATAAACTTAAAGTAAAGTTCCTTTATGAAGACAAAACTCATATATTTGGGTTTTGTGATTTCTTCAAATGAATTGAAGATGGATCCAGAGAAGGTGAGAGAAATCAAAGAATGGTCGTTACCAAGGAGCATATTTGAAGTGAGAAGTTTTCATGGGTTAGCAAGTTTTTATAGAAAGTTTATTAGAAATTTTAGTGGTATATGTGCACCCATAATGGACACTGTGAAGAAGAAACACAAGTATTTTAATTGGACAGAGGAGGCTGAGAAAATATTCAAAGTATTGAAAAGGAAGATAACAAAACAAACAATTTTGGTTTTACTAGATTTTGGAAAAATATTTCAGGTAAGATGTGATGCAAGTGGGATAGCCATTGGAGCAGTTTTGAGTCAAGATAATAGGCCAGTTTCTTATTTCAGTGATAAATTGAATGACATTAAGGAGAAATATTCTACATATGACAAGGAGTTTTATGTATTGATTCAAGATTTGAAGAAATGGAGACATTATTTAATTCCAAAAGAGTTTGTCTTGTATAGTGATAATCAAGATTTGCAATTTATTACTAGGCAAGATAAGTTGAATCAGAGGCATGCTAAGTGGGTAGAATTCATGAATAATTTTACTTTCGTCATTAAACATATTTTTGGAAGTGCTAAAAAAGTTGCAAATGCTTTGAGCAGGAGGAGTTTGGTTATACATGAATTCCAGGTAAAGACCTTAGGGTTTTAGCACCTTAAGGAAATGTATCAGGAAGATCCAAATTTTAAGGAGGCTTATGAAGAATATGAAAATCCTTTGTTGAGGGATAAAAACTCATGGGAAGAATATTTAATCCACTATGGATTGTTGTTTAAAGGAAGCCAACTATACATACCAAGATGCTCAATGAGAGATAATTTTCTAAAAGAAAAACATAGTGGAGGTCTAGCTGGACATTTCAGTCATGAAAAAACATTTGCACAACTAAATTGTTTGTATTATTAGCCAGGTATGAGGGAATATGTGAAGATATTTGTAGATTAATGTTAGATTTTTCAACGTGCAAAAGGGAAGAGAAAAAAAACTGGTTTGTATCAGCCATTGCCTATTCCAGAAAGGCCTTGGGATGCAATTAGTATGGATTTTGTATTGGGATTACCTAGAACCCAGAAGGGAAGTGATTCCATATTTGTTGCGGTCAATAGATTTTCTAAAATGGCACATTTCATAGCATTTCAGAAGACAAATGATGCTACACACATATCCAATGTGTTTTTTAGAGAATTTGTGAGATTACATGGATTGCCCAGAAGTATAGTTTCAGACAGGGACACTAAGTTTGTAGGACACTTTTGGAGGACTCTATTGAAGAGGTTGGGAACTAATTTATATTTTAGTTCAACATATCACCCTCATAAAGATGGACAGATTGAAGTGGTGAATAGGAGTCTAGGAAATTTTTTAAGGATTTTAGTCACTGAATAAGGTCATCAGTGGGATCAGATTCTTTCACAAGTAGAATTTGCATTTAACAATTCAGTTAATAGGAGCACTGGGAAAAGTCCATTTGAGATATTATATGGAAGACAACCAAGAGGGATCACAAAATTGAGAGAGTTAAAACAAGATGAATTTAGGAGCGTTGGAGTAGAATATTTTGCTACATAAATGCAAAGACTTCACGATCAAATTAGGAGGCAGATATAAGATAGTAATCAAAAGTATAAGGACAAAGTTGATCAGAAAAGAAGGGAATTTCAATTTGAAGTGGGAGATGAAGTTTTATCTCATTTGAGGAAGGAGAGGTTTCCAAGAGGAAGGTATAATAAGTTGAAGATGAAGAAGATAGGACCGTGCAAGATCCTTAGAAAATTTGCATCAAATGCTTATAAGATCAAGTTGTCAGACAATGTTGGAATATCATCGATATTCAACGTTGCAGATTTGTATCCTTATAATAGAGATGAAACAAGAGAATTGGATGATCAAGAAGAGATTCAATGGGAAGAACATATTCCCACAGTAGAAAAAACTTAGATGGAGAAAATATTAGAACAGAGAGTTGGAAGGAAAACCAGAAGAAAGATGCATCCTTAATATTTGGTAAAGTGGAAGGATCACCCTGTGGAAGATTCAAGTTGGGTAACTGAACCTGATATTTTGAAGCATGGTAAAACAATGCGAGAGCTCATGGATAGGAGTCCATGAACATTTTGGCCAGAGGAGTGTGATGCTAGAACACCGCTATCAAATCAAAGAAAAGTGGACGTGGAAGCAAAGTCGACACTTCAACGCATTGAAAGAGCCAAACCGACTCTTAACCAGATTGGTAGTGGTGTGGAGATCTTTTTGAATCTCTCGTTAATTAATTAGTTGTATGTAAAGTCGGGCCACCATTTTGAACTGACGGGTCATTGTAAATCCTTACACAACTGTAATATATTACAGGTGTGGGTTATTAGCCTGTATTAGTCATTAGGTTGCATTAATTAAGCTGAGTAGGTAACTGCTAGAGTAGAAGGTGATAGATTTCAGATATGGGGAAGAAGAACAAAGAAGGCTCTGGGTCCTTAGACAAGTTTTTCATTGTAATGGTTGTAAGAGATAACAGGGTAATCATGTTTTTTCTTTGAAATGAATATAACAGAGAAAATTGATTCAATTGTACAATGTTGATATTGTTTGACTGTTGTTATGTATTATGTGAATGTATGAGGTTCATGGAGAATGAATAATTGAATAAGTTTCAAGTTTTCTCTTCTATCAGTTATGCAAGGAGTGCATACCGAACGCAAGGAGTGCGTGTGAGAGGGTATTTCTTTGACTTAAAGCTCATAAGAGATAGCATGGAAATTTTGTATGCAGACTGTGCATATTAAGTGCAAGGAGTGCACATATAGGAGAACTTATTCTAAGTTCAAAATCTCATAAGGTCTAGCACAGAGTGTGCTAGGAGGGCATCCGAAAGTATTTTGAAAGACACAAAAGGGTTGAATCCCTTGGAGACTGAGTAAGTTAAAATATGAGGGAGGAATAGTGAAAGTTTGCATGTAGGAGCGTAAGTGTGCACCAAGGTGAAGTCAAATTTCATTGACAAAATCTCAAGAGGGAAAACACCACTGAGACCTTTGAAACAATTGAAATATTTCAAGTCAGGAAAGAATTCAAGCTCAGAAGGGTTGATGCCAAGTTATTTGGAAAGGATATATTGAAAACTTTGACGGACGATATAGACTCTTGGAGGGAGAAGCGTTGATAGTCGTGTGTCGTTAGATCCAGAGAAGTTGTGAGGAGGATAAGGACGAGAGTCATTCAATACTAGAAATCTCAGGAGAGGTAGAAGTCATCGATATAAGGGGAGATCGAACCATTGATTCTTTTCATCGGGAAATCAGAAAGTGGGAGTTTAGAGAATGGAGGAGACTCTTTTCCAAAGTCGCGAACCGCAAACATCCGATTTGCGAAAGAAATCTAGACCATCGAATCACGGGGAGTGTGAGTCATTGATTTGACACACTTGAAAGTCGGGAAATCAAGAGTTGGAATGGAGAAGAGAATTGTTTTCCAATTTCATGAACTGCGAAGTCCCAATTTGTGAAGAGTTGATTTGGATCGTTGAAACACAAAAAATTGTGGATGGTTGATCTGAGGCAAGCGAGGTTCAAAAGTTCAGACATCAGGAGAAGAGAGGAGAAATAATTCACGAGTTCACGAAGTGCGAATTCCTGTAGCGCTCGAAAGCTGGGCCCCAGGTCACATCGAGGAAGATTAAGGGAGGAGCTAGCTCTCCTAGTTCAGAGTTTGAGAGTTCGAGAGTCGGGAGAGTCAAGGTTGGATCCCATACAAATCCTCGACATGCAAAGTCATGAAGCGCATTTTGGTTAAGTGCGTGGTCACAACCAGTGGTCACGTGGAGAAGGCTTGCGCCCAATGTTAATTTGCATAGGGGGATTTTTATAAATACCTTTGGATTGTTTCTCGGAGGTTCCAATAGGGAATCAAAGAATTGTTTCATCTCAGTATTGTGAACTATCCTAGACCGGGAGGTCGCACAACCCTTGGAGAGAGGGGGGGGTCTACACCACTTACCAACATAACAAGTCAGAGTTCACACATCCTGTGGAACTGCTTCAACCATTGTCGATGCCAGAGTAGAAGTAGGATACCATTTCCATGGACTTCATCATAGGATTTCCAAAGTGTAGGGCATGGACTGTATCTATGTGGTAGTGGAAAAATTAACTAAATATGAACACTTCTTTGCCATTCCTTCAGAGTACAACACATCTCAAGTAGCGGATCTATTCTTTAGAGAGTTCTTCAAACTCCATGATCTTCCAAGGAACATATTTAACGACTAAGATAACAAGTTTATCAACGCATTTTTGCAGGATTTGTTCAGGTTATCTGGGACATAGTTGACACCTAGTACTAGCTACCACCCCTAGACAAATGGGCATACTGAGATAGTAAACAAATGGATCAAGGGGTACCTGAGGAAGTATGTGTCTGGGAAGCAATAGGCATGGATAAAGTGGTTTCATCTTGGTGAGCATTGCTACAATACCACTCATCGCATGTCCATCGAGATGAGCATTTAAGGCATTGCATGGCTATGGTGCTCCATATTTTGTGGATTTGGTGTTTGGGAAGTGCATATATCCCCATGACAAATATTAGTTGTAGGAAAGCTAGGACATATTGAGAGTTATGAAGGAGAATTTGCAGGCCACCTAGAATTAATAGAAGATGTATGTAGATAGGCATAGGGTAGAACACAACTTTAAGGTTGGGGACCTAGTCTTTCTCGGGTTGCAACCTTACAAACAATCGTCACTAAAGAAGAGTGGTGCAATGAAGTTGAAGACTCACTTTTATATACCCTACATAGTGATCAGGATATTTGGGGAGATAGCATACGATTTGGAGCTACCATAGGGTAGAAATATCCACAACACCTTCCATGTATTATGCCTCAAGAAGGAATTGGGACAATAGGTCACCGCTTCGACAGATATCCCTCCACTAGACGAGGAAGGGAAGTTGGTTCTATCTCCTGATAGGATTTTTTATGTTAGTGAAAAAAGGCTTAGGAGCAGGGTCATTCGAGAGTACTTGGTTGTTTGGAGAGGATTTCTTGTAGAAGATGTTACTAGGGAAGGAGAGAAAATCTTACAACACCCCAATCTAGAGTTACTTGAGGACAAACAATCTTGGGAAGGGAGGACTGTAATGTCCCCTTCTAATTGATCTTGATGGAGGATGAATCAATAGCCTATACTATTCTCATAGGCTATAGTCAACAAGGAAAAAGAGAGTCAAGGAGGTTTAGTTGGTGTCACTAGGTTAAAATAATGACAAATCCTAAACCGACATTAAATAAAATAAATAATTATATTTAAATGGAATTTGAGGGAAAATAAAGTGAGGGTTTAATTTAGTCAAGAAAAGGGGAAAGATTTAGAAGGTCTGAAGGAGGGATAAATAGAGGAGTAACCCCTCTCTTTGGAATTATGATTCGATCACTTGTTGATCTGCTCTTTGAGCCAGTTTTTCATAGGGGTTTGGTAAAACCCTTCCATTTCAGTTTAGTTTCAGTGGTGCAATATCTACCCTAGCTAGACGATGAGGATGATTCATCTGGAGTCCTCATTTGGGTTCATTGTGGTGTTTAGTATCATCTTGGAGATATTTTGGAGGCATATCGACTTGCGTGGGAGATTTGCGACATCTTCAGAGGAGGTTGATCGTAGATTTTGTAGGTGTCGGGAGGATTTCTAGAAATTGGCGAAAGGAGGCACCCTGTGGGTTGAGCATAGGTTGTTCCATGAGGCTGCGTTAGATGTCTAGTAGTTGTCTCGCGAGGACCTCTGTGATCAGGAATTGCAACAATACATTAAGATTAAGTTCATGAGGTTTGTAGGAGAGATCGGAGGGTCGCTTGCATAGCGGACATTACTGGATCATAATAGTGTAAGGCTTGGAGAGTCTTGGAGTTGTGGACACCATAGATTGGCATCATTCCATGTTTTCTTTATATCGTTTCTGTAGTAGATTTTGCAGCTGCCTAGAAGCCATTAGATATGTGTGTTAGGAGTATTATGCAGTTGTTATTACAACCATTAGACATCATTCTATTTATGAGATTTTGGGGTGCTTCCATCCATAATAAGATGCCATGATTATCTGTTATATTTTTTGTGTAATTGATGCATGCAATATGTTTGACAATATTCCTATTTGAACCAATTATTGTAATAAGTTAACAAAACCATTAATCCAAGTGTTTGGCACATCTACTCAAGAAGAAATAACAAATTTTGGGACATAAAACATAATATTCCCACCTATCCTAGTTGGTGACATTAAAACTCCAGAGTGAGTCATGGAATAGTAAATGTTATGTGAATATGTTATAATTTGTTTTGGATTATGAAAATTAGTAATGCATTAATTTTAGTGTGTGTAGGCACATGGAACATGTTTACCGATCGATCCACACATGCGTAATGGGGTTGTATGGAGGCATACTGAGTACTATCAGAAGAGGTGGAGTAGTGTCCCTATTCCCACCTACTAGCACTCCTTGAGCGACCTGAGTTGAAAATTTAGGGACACTTGTACTTCGAGGTTTCACATTGTTGTGAGAGTAGGCCACATATTTGGTTACTCGTGAGGATTACATGAGGGGTGTACAATAAAGTGTATACCCCATTCCTCAATTACCTTTATCCTCTCAACAAAGGGCAATAAAGATGAGTTCACAATGTTTCCAATGTTGCACGATTTCCTCATCAATAAAAGTTGGGTACTTGAAGGGCATGCAAATCATGACACCCTTGGAAATATAATAAGGTAAATCTTGAAGGGCATGAGATACATGTAACCCTTTCTACCATTAATAAATTGGTAAATTGATAGTGAATTGGAAAGTTAAAATTAAAAGTATATAAAAAAAAATGTTATAACATGCATTTCATTTAGGAGAAAACCATCTTAGAAGTATACATTATGTTTAGAAAAGAGAGTTAATTTGAATATTGATTAGTTTAAATCAAATATACATAGATCACTTAGTAATTCATAATAAGAAGATCTAGTTAAAATAAAAATACTAAGAAGGAAGCATTTAGTTGAGAGAGTGAGCATGAAATTAAATTAAATCAATTATTAATTAGTAAAAAACAATTTTTAGTGCATCCTTAAATTATGAAGAATAAATAGGATCTAGAATTAAAATTTAAATTTAAATTGAATTGTGAGAAAAGAAAGGTGGGCTTGAGTGAAGATAAGTGAGCTAGTTAATGACTAAGACAAGTAACTTCTTGTGCGCCACTAAAATAAGAAACTATAAGAAAATTAAGGGAACACCTAGGAATAAAAATAGGAATTGTAGGAGTTGCGCACGTAAAATTCATTATTTATAATTTTTAAATGGAGAATTACATGTACACTTATGCATACGAGTGACACATGGAAGGGTGAATATTAAACTAATAGGTAGTTAAGTAAAATATAATTAGGCATGGGTAATTGGACAAGTAGCATGAGCCACAAATACTATAAAAAGAGGGCTTGAGCTTGGAAGAAAATACTTTTTATGCACCCTAATGCTTGATGGCTATTGTAATGTTGAAATGACTTTTACTTTATATTTGTGGAGAGTTTGGTCTATTGGAGGTTACAAAAGAAGTGGGGATTCTTCTTAAGCTTGACAACTTCAACATTTAATCTTTGCTAGCAAGTATTTTCTCCATACAACCCCATTCAAGTTCGCAGGTCCTTGGAGAAGGAGAGTACCCAAATGAGTTGGTAGGGTGGTCAATTGGTCGGTCAATCAACAATTGAAAAGTTAATATAAGGATTTGGTAATCGACAAAAGGATTTTGTACTTGATGCAAGATCGTGATTTATAATCAAAGTCAATAACAACTCAACAATTGATGGTAACACTAAACATGTTGTTTGCTTATCTTTATTTCTTATTATATGTTGATTGTAATTGTGATTTTTTTATATAATTATAATGATCATGAATCGATGCAATTTCATTTTTTACCCAAATCATGTGCAAATTTACCATTGTAATTTATGACTATGATAAAGGTTGTAAGCAAAAATTAGTAGGTGTAATATTACCATAGTATTTTTATTTGTTAATAGTTTTAGATATTGTAGTGAACAAAGTTTTAAATAGTTTTTTTCTTCAAATTTTCTATGTTATTAAAAATTCTATTACCCCAAAATCCAAACTGACATATTCAAATAAATTGTGAATTAATAATTTTGATTATTATTAAATATGAGATTATAAATAGTTAAATTACAACACTATTATTATTATAGATATGATTTAATTTCTGCTAAGCGATACATATACATGCTTAACATTCTCGACTACAACAATTTTGTAGACCAATGCAAAATGTTTGTAGATTGAAACAATTATTAACATGTTGATGTAATGTATTATGAAATATTGAATTAATAATAACCCCAACTATAGTTGGTTGTTATAAATTAACCAAACTTTTGTTTCTAACCTTATATATGGAAGTATACCTTCAATAAGTTATCAATATTATTGTAGATGAGCTTTGAATACACATATGTAAGTATACCTTCGATAAGTTATCAATATTATTGTAGATGAGTATAAATGTATTATATTCACAAGGGTTTACTATGCATATATGAATCCAATAGTTCCTTTCTAGTGAAGAAAAAACCTTATGATTAATTTTATTATTGATTGAAAATCATGGGATAACTTCCTTTGGAAATCGCCCTTATAATATTTATAGTTATAACTTTGAGACAACTAACTTAATAATCTTTCTAGCCGATAAGAAACTTATAGGGTCTACAATCCCTACTATAGCATTATAGTTAATATACCTTGAATTAAATAAATTTCCACCGACACTTGAAGCCATTATAGTGATGTAGGTTAATCATGCAATCTCTAATCGCATGATCTTTCACCTTTGTATTCTCATCTCTACAAGAAATTATGGCGGGGGAGCCATAATTTCTTGGAAAAATTATCTTTATTAGATCATTATTGAAACGTTGATTATAGCTAAATCATGTAGCAGTTACATAGGACAGATTCATGTTTTTCAGCAAAGTGTGGCACTTCTCTATGAGTGCAACAAAAATCTTTAGGATAATTACAAAATACATATTCCAAGTGGGCATGCAAGTGGCTTGTTTAACATAATATCCTAAAACACAAAAAACTTCAAAAATACATTCATTGTTAATAGAGAGGAGCACTTCTAACTTCCTCTTACTTCTTAGTTGAATTTGTAGAGCATTATTATTCTATATTCATTGGATTAGTTAATTGATAGATTGATTCTTCTTCTTTTAGTGTTGCTTGAAGAGAGTTTTTTATGTCTCTGTTGTTGAAAGCCTAGTCATAGAGTTCATATGATGCACGAGTGTTAAATTTCAAAATCTTCGACATTCCATTTCCAAGGTTTCTATTTGTTGCTTCTTATTCGCCAAAGAGATCATGAGATTGCTTAATCGAGAAAATTGAAATTTCTCATAGTTTGCAACTTTGGAAGAGAGAGAAAACATATTACTCCTTCCATCCTAGATCAATTCTTCATGATGCTGGCATGTTATCTTGCAAAGTTCTTGAATGTCTGCTCGGTCCATAATTGAGAAATTTGATTCAACTTCCCAAAGGATAAACTAAATGCTTCTTGTCTCAACAAAGATATTAATTGAGTGTGAGAGGAGCCTGTTAATCTTTGTCTAAAATTCTGAAATTAATTTTGGATTCCTGAAAATATAACCTATAATACCAAGTGAGGAAACCCCAAATTTTTCCACCATTGCAATATAGATTTGAGACCAAATTCGAAAGTGCATTGGTTTTAGTTTCATAACTTGCAATTATGAATGAGATGAATGACCTTAGAGAAGGCTTGCTCATTTGAAATTGATCTTTGCTAACATGGGAATAAACTAGGATTAAATTTCATTCCCTTCCATTACACTGGATCCAAAAGCACTGAGGGTTTCTTTAGAGGTGAAAAACAAAGCATAACCAATCCAAAAGACAAAAAAAGATTGCAGACATTAAGTTCCTTTTGCCAGGGATAATTGAAATTAAGATTTGCTAATGCAAAAAAAAACCATGCTTGGAGTTCATTCCCCTCAAAAACATTGAATCCAAAAGAACTAAGGGTTTCCTTAGAGGTGAAAAACATAACATGACCATTCCAAAATACTGAGAAAATATTGCAGACATAGATTTCCTCTGTGTAGTGAAATCCAAGCTTAAAGATTGTATAATTGTTGGTAAAATCATCAAGGGGGTAAAAAAAATCATAGAGATAGAAACACGAGATCCTGTTTGAGATTTAAAAACTGGAGAGCACAATCAAATCCTAGACCGAGGAAAGAGGTGACAACTAGTACATACCTTCCCAGTGGGAGAATTAACCAACATATAGATTTTGAACACCACCTTTGAGCTTGAAACCCACCACTTAGCTTCGAGGTCATCTACTATGATAGTCCTTTGTGAAGTTTTCTCCTCAAATACATAGGATATTGGGAAAATGTAATATCCAAATAAAAGTAGAACAGAGCCTATGAACCAAGTCGGGCTACTAGCTAAAGGAGTAAAGGAAGAGTGACATACATCGCCATGAAGCTTGGCCCTCAAAGCCTTCATTATCCCACTTCAATCATACCAAATTTTAGGAGGCCATTCACTTGCCATGGAGTGGGTCTAAATTGACATGGAAAATTGCAGAGAATGTCCCTTTGATACCTTTCCCAACATTTGTCCAGGGCACTAGGATGAAGTGCATCATTTCAAATTTAATGAGAGTTAAATCCCACCACATACAAGATTTAGGGGATGGTTCTACAGTTAAAGACCTGATTTTTAAACAAAGTTCCCAATCTTAACTCAATCATTTTTTTCCCTAGGAGTCAGCTTCCTCATTTAGATCCCACGTTATGTGGAAATAAGAGATTTAATCAAAGGATTTGGCTTCTTGTTTGATTTTGGATATGATGGATTTTAGCTTGATGTTTTCAGGAGTAGAGTGACCAATCAATGCTCAAATTATAACCATGGAGTCCCCAAAGACTAGAAGGGAGTTGGTGTTAGATTCTTTAGCTAAGGACAAACCACACAATAGGGCATATGCATTTTCCAAATTGTTTGAAGCATTACCCAAACCCCAAGAAAATAAAATTACTGAGATTCCTCTCGAATCAAGTAAACTCCCCCCAACTCCTACCACCCCTGTTCATCTAACAATATATTAATGAGAAAGAATAGTTGAATTTATTTTCTTTACCAACTTATTGCTACCTTATATAGCTACAATGATGAAGGAACTAACTTACAACTTACCCATGATGGATTTCCAGGTACAAAATGATTACATTATGCATATCTATTCTTATTATAAATATCTTGCTTGTATTTATGTTATGATATTGATCACTTAATATTTTGTTATCTTGACAAATTGAAACATTGAAATACTAACTAATGGTGTTGATAGTTGTGGTCGAACACGGTATGTAACTAGTGTTGAAGCACCCAAGTTGCTTGAACCGATCTAATTGTTACCCTTCAACGAATGTGTGTGATTATTAAATAATTAAATAGCAATAAATGTGGGTCATGATTATCACCCCAAAAATCACTAACTCTGAGTGATCCAATGTTCTAGTTGGCTAATTACATTGGACATAATCTCTAAATCTATTTTGATCATAAATTTCCCCAAGTCGATTGATTTAATCGAACTTTGAAATTTGTTTCCATGAAAAAAAAAACATAATTCTATTCATCTAAAGAGAACCAAATTACATTTTGTAGGTTCCTTAAGCATGACCCAACCATGGGTAAAGTAATTATAAAATAGAATCTTAAAGGGGCCCAAAAGCTGAATAATAAGCCACATAGAGATAAACAATACATGAGTTGGGAATGACGACAAAAAATAGGGACAACTAGAGTTCCAACACCAAGAGCTGTAGAAAGAGAAATCACCAAACCCTACCACAAAGAAGCAACATAGACAACCTCCAAAAAAAACCCATTGGCTAGATGGACCAGGTCAAAGAGGCATACAATCCTTAGAGAGACCAGAAACCGAAGGAACCCTACAGCCACGATCAGAAAAAACACCTTCACACAACCAATAGAAAAAAGCCCAACAAATGCTCTCCCTTGAATAGGACCTCAAAGCATTGACCATGCTCCAAATCAATATTGCATGCCCAGAAAAAGGACCTCAAATCTTTGACCAAATAAGGTTTAGAAGAAATAGGGAAAGAATACTGAAAGTGAGGTAGGAAAAAGACCGACACAAGGCCCCGAAAGAGGAGGAACATAAATCCAAACGCAAAGAACCAAGAATCGTTGAATCATGACATCAACACCATGGCACCTGGAGAAAATCTGAATATGCATCTAACCCTGAACAAACTAGCAAAAGGATGAAGAATCCAAAAAAGGAGACAACCACCTGCCGCAAAAGAGAGAAAGGCCACACCAAGAAACCTACAACACCATGAAGAAAACTAGACAGTCAGATACACATAAAAAAAAAATCATTGACACACAAGCACCTCCAGATCAGGAGCTAAACAACAAGACGAGGGCAAGGAGGACCGAGACGAACCCAATGAAATAGGAGAATGACCAAGGGTGAGAGCTTGAGGCCATGCACAACAACTGAGATCATGTCATGACAAACCCCCAAACCCACCGACACTGCAGCTTCCCAACACCAAAAAAAACCTGGATATCGCAGTCACAACCACGCGAGCTCGATCATACAAAACAACAACCAGAGATGAAGAGGGCAACACACCTGATCCAGATTATTTTGAGAACGAATCGAAGACAAAAATATAGAAGAGAACACAGAAATACAATGAAACCCAACTTCTATTACTGAATAAGATAGAAAAACATTGTAGAACACAAACTGGAAAAATGGGGTAGCTTATCTCTAAATATAAAGAGATGTTGGCTACATTTCATTTACAAGAAGCTTTACATCACACTCCATTGCATGCTTAAAGGGCCTCGTTCACCTCAATTATATATGAGAGAGTGAGAGGATAACAATTCCCATGATGCATGTGGGATAAATTGGACTAAGTTTATAAAATGCCATAGGCATGTAAAACACTAGGACTTCCTGAGCGGTTACCCATCCCAATACTAATCTAGCCTAAGCAAGCTTAATTGTGGAGTTCTAATGGGATTCAATGCATTAACTCTATGTTGTAGGCATGTACATAAGACCACTAGGAAATCATTAAATCATGTTTGTAATTAACAAATGAACATGACATTACATTCCATTCCCCATCAAAATGGTGAATATCATGGTTTATCAAACCACATACTCAAAATGGTGATTCGGTGGAAGAGGTGGATGGCCACTAAGATCCATCTGGATCATTTCTCCCCCCTTAGGAAGAAATGGTCCCCATTGCATCAAGTTCCCTTGGGAGACGGGGAGACTTCTGCTAAATCTAAAGCTTGGTGCGTTGTTTGCCTTGCTGGAGAAGTTGTCATGCTTAGCTTATTGAAGGATGTCATGAACATTTTGTTGGAAGGGTTGGATTCATTCAACCAATCGAGTTGCATGATCTACCTGAGTGTGGGAGGACTCTGTCGGTGAATATGTAGCATGAAGAGTATGAAGGGTTCTTTTATAACCTTGCTTGATTGGGCAATGCGGAGGCACCCACGTAGGTGCAGAAAGAACATCTTGGTACTTGTCTACAATCTTTTCGATCTGCTTTTGTTGGATAGAAAGGTCTTGGGCTGAGGCTGCAGTGGTTGCAGTGTCCTTCTGTTCACCTTCTGATTGGATTGTGAAGAGGCTAAACTTTTCAGTATGAGAGATTACTTTGTGGCATTGTTTTCGTGGGACAATAGTCGGAACTACCTCTGGTATCCGATATAGCTGACCCCCCAGAGTAACAATGACGCTAAGGGGTCGAGACTCATAAATAGCATGATGCCTCCACATATATGGTTGGCCTAATAGAACATCACAGACTTCCAGTGGGGCAACATCACACAATACCTCATCCTTGAAGGGCTTAATGTCATAGGACATGTGACATTGTTGGTTGACACGAAGATCTTGACCTAGGCGAAGCCACCCGAGGTTGTATGGCTATGGGTGTGGTGTTGTTGGTAAATCCAACTGCTTGACAACCTCTGCTGAGATTATGTTATTTTGGCTTCTGCTATCAACAATAAAATGCAGTGGGGTCCCTTTCACCCACATCTTTGAATGGAAGAGTCTCTCTCGCTCCTCAGGATCCTCTTTCAGTTGGATTGTTGCAGTTGTGATAGTAGCAGTGGGTTCTGCATCAATGATCTGTCTCCTTTTATTATTTTCTAAATCAAGGTCCAAGTTGGGGTTTGACTCTTTGTCTTTGAGCTCGACCACCAATGATTGTATTGAGCAACATTCATCATTGTTGTGCCAAGGGTTGTTCTGGAACTCACACCACTTTTTGGTGTCTTTCTTAGACTTCTCGTCACCCTTGTTTTCCTGCATCTGGGACTGTCTCTCTTGACGTTGGCCTTCCTTTCTCTGTCCATGCTTCTCCCACTTACTCTGCTGCTTGAATTTCTGCTCAATTTTGACTGCATATCGATAAGCAACTCCCAGTGAGGAGATGTCCAAGAAATCCATCTATGTTTGGATGTACTTGTGTAGACCACTGCGGTACTTCAAAACTAGGTGCCGCTCGGAGTCTTTGATACCCAACTTTGAGCACAAGGTATGAAAGATGTTGGTGTACTCCGACACTGTCTGGTCTCTTTTCTGATGCAAAGTTATCCATCTCATGTATTGGTCATCATAGTTTCTGATACGATAGAACTCCTCCTTTGGGGCATCTACAAAGTTTGCCCAAGTGGATTCTCTCCCAAATAGTGTAGATTCATCTACGGTGTACCTCTCCCAGTAACCTTCCCACCAAGCTCTGACATGGGGAAGGGATTTAAGGAGCACAAAGGTGATCTTTTCACTGTCAATTTTTTTTTGGACAGAGTAATAACCTTCTAGCAGATTCAACCATTTTTCGGGAGCATTTGCATCTATCTGGCCTTCAAATAAGGGGATATCAAAATTGACTTGTACCTTGAAGGGGGTCACACTTGTGAAATGGTTGCTTGTTGAAGATGCCTCAGCTACTGCCATCAATATTCTTTGCACGAGGGCTTCCTCGAGCAACGTCTTGAAAAGATCTTCTGCTCTGTCATCTCTCTTTTCTTCTGCCATGGGAGGTTTCTTGGCCTAGCGAGAGTGGTTGTCCTCAAGCGAAATTAGCTCGAGACCCAAATCTCTATACCCTAACCTCGTCGGGCACCTGCTCTGAGAAATGACAAGGAGAAGACTGCTCTGATACCATTGATCCGGATTATTTTGAGAACGTTATGAAGACAAAAATATAACCGAGATATAGCAATGAAATACACAAAAATATAGAAGAGAACACATTAATACAGTGAAACCCAACTTCTATTACTGAATAAGATAGAAAAACATTGTAGAACACAAACTGGAAAAATGGGGTAACTTATCTCTAAAAAGAAAGAGATGTTGGCTATGCTTCATTTACAAGAAGTTTTACATCACACTCCATTGCATGCTTAAAGGGCCTCCTTCACCTCAATTATATATGAGAGTGAGAGGAGAACAATTCTCATGATGCATGTGGGATAAATTGGACTAAGTTTATAAAATGACATAGGCATGTAAAACACTAGGACTTCCCGAGCGATCACCCATTCCAATACTACTCTAGCCTGAGCACGCTTAACTGCGGAGTTCTAATGGGATTCGATGTATTAACGCTATGTTGTAGGCAAGTACATAAGACCACTAGGAAATCATTAAATGATGTCTATAATTAACAAATGAAGATGACATTACATTCCATTCCCCATCAAAAGGGTGAATATCATGGTTTATCAAAACCACAGGCTCAAAATGGTGATTTAGTGCAAGAGGTAGATAGCCACTTAGATCCATCTAAATCAACACTCAGACCAAAAACGATTGCGATCAATGCAAACGCAGAGGGTCAAGCTTCTGACACTGTGGTCAGGGATGCGGCTAGTAAAATCCTAGCCTCAAAGCCCCCATCGCTTCCCATCGAACTTTAAAAGTATATACATAAATGTTTATATATTTTTCTTCATAATAAAAATATAATAATATGTTATTATTACAATTGGATAGATTAATTATTACTACAAAGCACTATAAATGGATTTATTATTATTGTGTAACCGTATTATTTTTGGTAAACATTTCGTACTAAATTATGATGACACAATTAATTTAATTTGTTAAAGCTATGTAGATTGATAGATGGAAATAGTTAAAGTGTAATATTAATAATATTTATGTTTATAAAGTTTTTTGTTTTTAAGTATTATTATGTTTGAGATGATTAAATATTTATTTAATATTACATAATTAATCAATCAAATATAAAGAGAGACCATTTGATTTATTAATTATGTAATACTAAATAAATATTTAATCATCTCAAACATAATAAACAAATCCTCCTAAAATGTATTTATGAACATAAATATTATTAATATTACACTTCTATTATATTTATATATATATAAACTTTATATTCCATTTCGGTAGAATATAAAAAAAAAATAATAATAAATAACTTTATATTCCATTTGGGTAGAATATACATATTGTCATCTATTAAAGAGAAACATTTGATTTATTAATTATGTAATATCAAATAAATATTTAATTATCTCAAACATAATAATATTTAAAAAATTCTCCTAAAATTTATTTATGAACATAAATATTATTAATATTACATTTCAACTATTTTATATATATAACAAAAAAAAATTATATTTCATTTCGATAGAATATATATATATATATATATTGTAATCCAAAAAATCTGGATTGTTTTTTACTTACAATTCACCTTCCTTCTGGATTGTTTTTTACTTACAATTCACCTTCCTTCAAAACATTCTTCATACTTCAAAATTCATACAATGATCATTTCAATACATATTCATGTCAACATTTCACCCAAAATCATTATTTCAGAGTCTAAAATTCATCTCATTTATCAACTGATTTTTAGAAAATTCCTGAAGTATATAGGTTCCAACCTCAAAATTTAAAGCCTTCTTTGATAGCTTGTATGCTTTTTCATTTAGTTCTCGTAGTGTATGCTTGCAAGAAAACCATTCTAGATTGTCTATTAGCTCTCAAACATGATTCATTATAGGCCGCAAGCATATCACTTGAAAAGAGGACTTTCCATTGATCCAATCAACCACTAATTGTGAATCCCTGAATACTTGTAATTTGCGCAATTGCATCGTATCTCCATGGAAAAGCAATTCCTAGAGTGTTTCTAGCTCAACCTTGATATTGAAACATGTTCCTGGTAAAGAAATGTGTCTTGGAAATGTATAATAGGGCCCCAACTCCACATATGGGGGGATGGCCCCGTCAAAGAAACCTTAGGGTATTCCTTCAACAATCCATGGAATTGTTGGATTTCTTGTTTTTTTTCATTTAGGATCTGATTTATACTCTCCAGGTAACTTGACAATCAACTCTGACACCACCTCATGGGGAATTCGAGAGTTTTGGAAAATAATACTATTTTTGGCCCACCACATGAAATAAACAAAGAAAATAGGAATTGAGATATAAGATTGTAATCTTGAATCCTCCTTCCACCTCTTGGCCCAACTTTCAAAATCTTCATGCGGGTGCATCCCCTGAAGTTTAATTTATTTTCCAACATCGAACCAGCCTTGAGTAGAAAAGGGACATTCAATAAACAAATGTTGAACCAAATTGATATTGGATTTATAGAGAGAACACCAGTTTGGGCCACACCACCCTTTTTTTAAGTCGTTATACCAAGTTAATATCTTATTATCCATTGCCATCCAAAGAATTTTATTTTTATTTTATGGGTGCCTTCTGATCCTAAATAAACTTCCACCACCATTTCCTTTCCCCTGTGAATTCTTCTTTTGCCAACATGTGATACACCAACTTTGTAGTGTACATTCCATTTTTTTCATTGCCCGACCATTAAAGTGAGTCTTCCTCGTCTTCCTTAAGAAAAATGAAATTTGATTTTAGGGTAGCTACATAATCCCCCCAAATCTTTGTGAATATCAACCAAACCTGTAGTTTTCCACTTCATTCAACCTGCTCTATCCAAATTTGCAATTGAAGCATCACTTAAGGTGAAGATTCCATTGTTTCAAAGGAGGTTTAACATGTGTTCTAGGAATTTATAACCAATCCCCGATCCAACCCATGGATCTACCCCTATTCTGACTTGCTTAGCATTGACAACATTCCATACGAGGTGTTTTCCAAGTAAAGGGAACGCTTCCATCAAATCCTTCCAACAAATTGAGTCATTTTGTGTGTTCTTCATAGGCATCTTGATCCAATCTATAAAAGTCAACCCTGGGATGTACTTGGAGGAAATTACTCTTCCCTAGAGCATGTCAATGTGAAGCAACCTTCACATACTTTTGGAAGCTAGAGCTTGACAAAACTAGGCCAAGTTCTTTATACCCCATCCACCTAGCTCTTTTGGCCAACTGAGTCCACTTAACAAGGGGATAGTGATGCTTCTACGTGTTATCAACCCATAAGAACTGAAATCATAATTTCCTAATTTTGTGAGGAATACCTTTAGGAATTTTTTCTATGGAAACCCTATAAATAAGGATACTGCTCAGGACTGCTGATGTAGGAGCATCGCCAACAACAAGTAAGCGTGGGGCACACACCAACGCATTTTGGGCACATGATGAATTGTTTAAAATATTTTGAAATTGGATGTTCCAGACATAAATGAAACAATTAAGAAATAGCGTATTGATAGATTGTGATCATACCTTGAGCGTCTCGCTCTCGTCTGAAGGACTAAGAGGCATTTATGTTAATGAATGTAAGTAGGTAGACTTGAATTCTTATATTAGATAGTTTAGAGCGAGGAGGGAAACAGGATATAGACACCCTCATTGTATAGTTGTAAGATTATTATGAGAAGAGAGCATAGCAGAAGCAGAGAGCTGTGTAAAAACCCATGTACAGAACTTCTGAATTAATACAAAGATTGTTAGTTCAGACTCATGGTGTCCATTTGCTTTCTTTGTTGTGCATGTTGATGGATATATGTTTGTTTACCCTCTGTTATGCATTTGCTTTGATGCGTGAATGTTTGCTTTCATATTTAATGTCTGAAATCTGAAGAGAGGGAGAGTAAATAATGAGTTTCAATTTTTTCTCTGTCTGAGCAAGAGTTTTCCTGCAAGGAGTGCAATGAAATTGTCCGCAAGGTGTGCGTTGATAGAAGTCAGAGTTTGTCTCTGCAAGCTCAGGAGAGGTAACCTTTTTTTCATTCTCGTAGAAGTGCAAGTTGAGCACAGGATCCATGCAAGGGGTGCGCAGGCCGAGCGAAGTCTCAGAGTTACAGCCTGAGTGAA
Source organism: Picea engelmannii (assembly GCA_009831015.1). NCBI lineage: Eukaryota > Viridiplantae > Streptophyta > Pinopsida > Pinales > Pinaceae > Picea > Picea engelmannii. Next base: position 124,704 of record ML792747.1, read on the forward strand.
ACTATCGAAAGACTGCTGTCGCAGAGAGTGCGTAGAGTCGAAGAATTTAATTACTCGGAAGTATTTGATGAATTTCCACAAGGAGTGTGTGCAGGAGTCTTTTTGAAGACTCTAGGTTGTGGTAAAAGCTCAGAAGAGGTAGTGCCTTGAATTTTTCGGAAGGAGGCATAGCGAAGGTGTTTTGCATGAGGAAAACTTTCGTAAGAGAACACTTTGTTCATTTCACAGGAATCGTCAAGGAGGAATTTGATGGTCGAAATTCTCCATGGAGAATTCATGAGGTTCTGAGAACCGTCAGATCTTGTAGAGGAGCAAGAAGGTTACAGTGAGCATTTTTTTTGAAGTGCAATCTTGGGAGAATTAGACCGTAGGATCTGAGCTAACGAAGGCCGTTGGATCACTTGTGGAATCTCATTTCGGGGTTTCGTGAGTTGAAGGGTCAAAACCCTTGCTTCAATATTCACGAGATCGCGAAAGGTGAAGTCGCAAAATAGCGAAAGAGTCTGAGCTGTCCGATTGGAAGGATACGTGTCACGAGATCACCCTTATGGGGTATTCAGACCTTGGAGGTCAGAAAGAGAAACCCTTCAACTTTGCGAGTGGCAAAGATGCGAAGATAATCAAGACTGTCCATCTGAGAGTGGACAGGTGGCGTACTCACCAACACGGAGGTCAGAATTTCACTAACCAATTTGGGGTTTTGGGGTTTGAAGAGTCGAAAGCTCAACATCCGGATTCACAAATTCACGAAGTCTGAAATTCCAAAAAGGCGGGAAGTTCCATCGTGGGACCCGCGTAGACGATGTGTCAGAATTTCACCATTTTGGCATATCGGAGGGTAAGAGGTCGAGACTCTTGTCTCAAAAGTTCCGAAGTCGCGAAACCACGAGAAAATCACAGCCGTCTGTTAGGAGGAGGACAGGTGGCAAAGATCTAGGGATCTCGCGAACTCACGGGTTCTCCATGTGAGAGCCCAAATATCGAGTGCTCCAAGTCACAAGAGGTGAAATCACGAGGAGCGAGGATAACCGTTGGATCCAGGTAATGAGAGGACTATTGGATCAGGAACCCCATCACATTTCGCATGTTCGGGGGTTCGGAGGTTGAGAGGAGTTACTTTTAATTGCAAAAGTTGCGAAGTGCTGAGAGTCAAGGCATGGAGGAAACACATGGCAAAACCACAAGGTGGGCCCGGGAAGTAGACCAATGGACACACATCACACATTTGGAGGAGTCAACACCCCATTGACCTCTCGCGTTTTGGGGACTCGGGAGATAAGGGAATGAAAGTTTGAGCCTTCGACTCGCGAAGTCGTGAGTAGCGAGAACGCGAGGAGAAAAGTCAATATCGCCTCTCGGGGGTTCAGGAAAGAAAGGTGCCAAGGTTGGACCTTTGAACTCGCAAAGGCGCAAGAGGCCAGAAGCGCCAGTGCTTAACCTAGCTAGCGTTCGTGCAAGGAGGGTGCTGATGGAAGAAAGGGCTATAACCATTTCGCGATCTCAGGTATCGCGGATTTGAGAAAGAAGAGTCGAGAGTCACGACTTGCGAACTCGCGAGATTGCGAGTTGCAAAAAGGACTCGTGGATCGATAAAATTGAGATTCCCACGAGGAATCGAAAGACTCGATCCGGCTCAAGTGGATAGAGAATGATCCTGTGAGCGGATCTCGATCCGAGGGCCAATAGCTCTGCATTATTTTTGGTATCATAGCTTGGCTCTGTTTGTATATTTCAGACAGGGAAAGCGAGAAGGAAGATCTCAGCCATGCCGCCGAGAAGAAGAGACAGGAAAACACCTGATCCGCCAGAGGAAAGGGAAATGCCAAGAAGAAGGGGTAGGCAGATGCCTGATCCAGACATGGAGAGAGAGATGCGTGACCTACGCACCAGACTTGAGGACATGGAGAGAACACAGAGGCGCGCAGCCAGTGTTGGGGATCTTAGTGATTCCGAAAGTGAAAATGAGGTTGAACATGAAGGAGAAGAGGTCACAGCAGAAGATGCAGCAAATGAATGCCTGATTAGGGTTGCTGCAAGAATGGGTGCTAAGGCAAAAATGGATATTCTAGTATATGAAGGAAACCTGGATGCCGAAGAGCTTCTAGACTAGATTAGAGATTTGGACACATATTTTCACTATGAAGATGTCGAGGAAGACAAAAAGGTCAAACATGTTGTCACAAGATTGAAAGGACATGCAGAATTGTGGTGGGATGAGCTACAAGATGATAGACGCTGCAAAGGCAAGCAGAAGATCAAGAGTTGGGATAGGATGATCGCGAAGATGAAGTTGAAATTCATTCCTAGGGATTACCAAATTACTTTGTTTCGGAGAATGCAAAATTTGAGACAGAAGCTAATGTTGGTGAAGGAGTATATTGAATAATTCTACAGGCTGAACATCAGGGCAGGTCATCGGTAAAGTGATGATGAAAAGGTCGCCAGATATATGAATGGTTTGAGATACAACATTCAGGATGAGATGAGCATGATGACCATCCGAATGGTGGAAGATGCTTATTAGATGGCTCTAAAAGCTGAAGAGAAGCTGAGCCGAAAACAAGGTCAAAGAGGCCGAGGCAAAAGTCATCCCAGAGGCAAATCAGTTGCCCAGGATAGAAATCATAAACCCAAGGAAGAGTGGAAGAAACCTCAGACTCAAACTAAGAGAGGTGGAAGCTCACAGAGAGGGCAGTATACGTAGAAGAGAGGTTAGTATGTTGATGGAAACATTTTTCCTCGTACGAGAGGTAGAGGAAGAGGAAGAGGTGGAGTAGTGAAATGCTTCACATGTGGAAAGGTCAGACATAAATCTTATGAGTGTCCTGACAAAAAGAAAGAAGGTGGTGAAACTCACATTGCCGAAGCACAAAGAAGAAATGTTGAGGCAGAAGATGCTGAAGGGGGAAGATCGCTGACGATGCAGAAATTTCTCTTAACACTAGAGAAGGAGGTGGAGAATCCAGTGCAAAGGAACAGTCTTTTTCGGACTGCTTGCAAGACCAAGGACAGGGTATGCAAAGTTATCGTGGACAGTGGTAGCACAAATAATCTCGTTTCTACAGAGATGGTAGAAAAGTTGGAGTTGGAGACTATTGAACATCCAAGTCCATATAGAGTTTCATGGCTACAAAAAGGACATTAGGTAAATGTCACTAAACAATGTTTAGTTGAACTTAAAATAGGAGGGTATAAAGATGAAATACTCTGTGATATTATTCCCATGGATGTTTGTCATCTATTTCTGGGTAGACCATGGCAATATGACATGAATGTGATTCATGATGGGAGGAAGAACACATACACCCTAGAAAAGAATGGGAGAACTCACATGTTGTTGTTGATTAAGGACAAGGAGGTGAAACCTGAAGTAAGCAACATTGTACTTCTCATGAGTGGGAAGGAACTTCTTATAGAGGTTAAAAAGAAGGAGGAACCGCAATTCATTGTGGTCAGGAAGCCTAAAATTGTTCTAACTAGTACAAGGGTGGATGATTTACTGGAAGAGGTTCAGAAACTGTTGGAAGAGTTTGCTGACATAGTAGTGGATGAACTACCTCGTTCGTTGCCACCGATCATAAGTGTGAGTCATCATATTGATCTCATACCTGAAGCTAGTTTACCAAACAAAGCAGCGTATAGATTGACGCCATAAGAGAATGAAGAAGTCAAATTAACAGGTCCATGATTTAATGGACAAAGGGTTGGTTAGAGAAAACTTGAGTCCATGTGTTGTTCCGACAGTGCTCAGTTCGAAGAAAGACGGAGGCTAGAGGATGTGTACTGACTTGAGGGAAATCAACAAGATAACCATCAGGTACAGATTTCCATTGCCAAGGATGGATGATTTGATGGATTGCTTTAGTGGAGCCAATTTTTTTTCAAAGATTGATTTGAAAAGTGGATATCACCAGATTCGTATGAGAGAAGGTGATGAATGGAAGACAGCCTTCAAGACTAATGAAGGGTTGTATGAATGGCTTGTTATGTCGTTTGCCTTAACAAACGTGCCAAGTACTTTCATGAGGTTGATGAATGAAGTCTTGAAGGAGTTCATTGGAAAATTTGTCATTGTGTATCTTGATGACATACTGATTTTCAGTAAAATAGAGGCAGAGCATCTGAAACATTTGGCTACAGTGATGAAGAGGCTACAGCAAGAGAAGTTGCTGATAAACATGAAGAAATCCTCATTCATGAAGACAGAGCTCATTTATTTGGGGTTTGTTATTTCTACAGATAAGTTGAGGATGGATCCAGATAAGGTGGAGGTAATTAAGAATTGGCCATCACCAAAGAGTATATTTGAGGTGAGAAGTTTTCACGGATTGACTAGTTTCTATCGAAAGTTCATCGGGAATTTCAGTGGAATTAGTGCACCGATGATGGACACAGTGAAGAAGAGACAAAAGTCTTTTCACTAGACAGAAGAGGCTGAGAAAAGCTTCAATTTGTTGAAGAAGAAAATCACGGAACAACCAATTTTGGTGTTGCTGGATTTCAAAAAGACATTTCAAGTAAAATGTGATGCAAGTGGATTTGAAATAGGGGCAGTCTTGAGCCAAGAAGACAGGCTGATAGCATACTTCAGTGAGAACCTGAACGAGGCGAAAGTGAAATACTCCACGTATGACAAGGAGTTCTATGCTATTATTCAAACATTGAAGAAATGGAGACACTATTTGATTCCTAAGGAGTTTGTCTTATACAGTGACAATCATGCTTTGCAATTTGTGACTGAACAGGAGAAGTTGAATCAAAGACATGTTAAATGGGTCGAATACATGCAAAACTTTACTTTTGTAATTAAGCATATTTCTGGAACTGCTAACAAAGTTGTTGATGCTTTGAGCAGGAAATGTTTGCTGTTGCAGTAGTTCATGGTCAAAACACTGGGTTTTGATGATCTTAGGGACATGTACAGAGATGATCCAGATTTTAAAGAGGTGTATGAAGCAGCCGAGAATCCAATTCTCAGGGACAGAAGCCAATGGACAGAGTACATGATCCAGGATGGATTTCTATTCAAGGGTAATCAACTTTGTATTCCAAAATGCTCCATGAGGGAGAATTTGTTGAAGGAGAAACATAGTGGCAGATTGGTCGGGCATTTCGGTCATGAAAAGACGTTCTCAAAGATAAATGAATAATATTATTGGCCAGGAATGAGAGAAGACATCAAACGATTCGTGGACAGATGCAGAATTTGTCAGCATTCAAAAGGGAAGAGGCATAATGCAGGCTTTTATCAACCGTTACCCATACCTGATAGGCCGTGGGATGCAGTAAGCATGGACTTCATATTGGGGTTGCCAAGAACACAAAGAGGGTTTGATTCAATCTATGTGGTAGTGGATAGATTTTCTAAGATGACACACTTCATACCATGTCAGAAAACCAGTGACACAACTCACATTACGAATTTGTTTTTCAAAGAAGTTATTCGACTTCACGGCTTACCAAGGAGCATAGTTTCAGATCGAGACACCAAGTTCGTGGGACATTTATGGAGAACCTTATGGAAAAAGTTGGGAAAAAACTTGTTGTTCAGTTCATATTATCATCCTCAGACGGATGGACAGACATAATTTGTGAACATAAGTTTGGGAGACTTGCTGAGGAGCTTGGTGACAGAACACCACAGTCAGTGGGATAATATTCTGCCATAGGCGGAATTTGCTTATAATGATTCAATCAGCAGAATCACAGGGCAGAGCCCATTCCAGATTGTTTATGGGATGCAGCCAAGAGGAGTTTCAGAATTGAGAGATTCAAAACATAATGCAACCAGGAGTGCTAGTGCAGAGGATTTCACAGAAGCGATGAAGGAACTTCACAGCCAGGTGAAGGAGAGATTGCACAACTCGAGCCAAGAGTATAAGCGCAGAGAAGATCAACACAGGAGACAACTTCAATTTGAGGTTGGTGATTTGATTATGGCACATCTAAGAAAGGAAATATTCCTGAAGGGGACATATAATAAACTGAAGATGAAGAAGATCGGACCATGTAAGGTCTTGAAGAAATTTGGGGCAAATGCTTATGAGATTGAATTACCCGATGGGATTGGAATTTCTCCAATATTCAATGTCTCAGATTTGTACCCTTACAAAGCTGAGGAAGCAAAAGCAGCAAGTGAACAACCAGAGGTTCAGTGGACTAAACAGATGCCAGTTGCAGAGAAGCCACAGATGGAAAGCATACTGGACAAAAGAGTTAGTAAGAGGACCAGGAGAAAGGAATATTTTGAATACTTGGTCAAGTGGAAGGGACATCTAGTTGAAGATGCCAACTGGGAGAATGAAGTAGATATCCAAAAGCATGGATAGACTGTGCGAGAGCTCATGGACAGGATGCCATGAAATTTTTTCAAGCGAGGGATTATGATGCAGGAGCATCGCCAACAACAAGCGAGCGTGGGGCACACACCAACGCATTTTGGGCACATGATGAATTGTTTAAAATCTTTTGAAATTGGATGCGCTAGAAATAAATGAAACAATTAAGAAAGAGCGTATTGATAGATTGTGATCAGACCTTGAGCGTCCCGCTCTCATTTGAAGGACTAAGAGACATTTATGTTAATGAATGTAAGTAGGTAGACTTGAATTCTTAGATTAGACAGTTTAGAGCGAGGAGGGAAACATGATATAGACACCCTCATTGTATAGTTGTAAGATTATTATGAGAAGAGAGCATAGCAGAAGCAAGGAGTTGTGTAAAAACCCATGTATAGAAGTTCTGGATTAATACAAAGATTGTTAGTTCAGACTCATGGTGTCCATTTGCTTTCTGTGTTGTGCATGTTGATGGATATATGTTTGTTTACCCTCTGTTATGCATTTGCTTTGATGCGTGAATGTTTGATTTCATATTTAATGTCTGAAATCTGAAGAGAGGGAGAGTAAAGAATGAGTTTCAATTGTTTCTCTGTCTGAGCAAGAGTTTTCCTGCAAGGAGTCCAGTGAAATTGTCCACAAGGTGTGCATTGACAGAAGTCAAAGTTCGTCTCTGCAAGCTCAGGAGAGGTAAACTTGTTCTCATTCTAGAAGAAGTGCAAGTTGAGCACAGGAGCCATGCAAGGGGTGTGCAGGCCGAGCGAAGTCTCAGAGTTACAACCTGAGCGAAACTATCGAAAGACTGTTGTCGCAGAGAGTGCGCAGAGTCGAAGAGTTTAATTACTCGGAAGTATTTGACGAATTGTCATAAGGACTGAGTGCAGGAGTCTTTTTGAAGACTCTAGGTTGTGGTAAAAGATCAGAAGAGGTAGTGCCTTGAATTTGTTAGAAGGAGGCACAACGAAGGTGTTTTGCAAGAGGACAAGTTCCGTAAGAGAACACTTTGTTCATTTCGCAGGAATCGTCAAGGAGGAATTTGACGGTCGGAATTCTCCATGGAGAATTCGCGAGGTTCCGAGAACCGTCATATCTTGCAGAGGAGCGATAAGGTTACGGTGAGCATTTTTTTCGAAGTGCAATCTCGGGAGAATCGGACCGTAGGATCTGAGCTAACAAAGGCTGTTGGATCAGTCGCGGAATCTCATTTCAGGGTTTCGTGAGTTGAAGGGTCAAAACCCTTGCTTCAATATTCGTGTGGTCATGAAAGGTGAAGTCGTAAAATAGCGAAAGAGTCTAAGCCGTTCGATTGGAAGGACACGTGTCGTGAGATCACCCTTATCGGGGATTCGGACCTCGAAGGTTAGAAAAAGAAACCCTTCAACTTCGGGAGTGGCGAAGCTGCGAACATAATCAGGACTGTTCATCTGAGAGTGGACAGGTGGCGTACTCGCCAACACAGAGGTCAGACTTTCATTGACCAATTTGGGGTTTCGGGGTTTGAAGAGTCAAAAGCTCAGCATCCAGATTCGCGAAGTCGCGAAGTCTGAAATTCCAAAAAGGCGGGAAGTTCCATTGTGGGACCTGCGTAGATGACGTGTCGAAATTTTTCCATTTCGGCATATCGGAGGGTAAGAGGTCGAGACCCTTGTCTCGAAAGTTCCGAAGTCACGAAATCGCGAGAAAATCACAACCGTCTGTTAGGAGGAGGACAGGTGGCAGAGATCTAGGGATCTTGCGAACTCGAGGGTTCGCCGGGTGAGAGCCCAAAGATCGGGTGCTCCAAGTCGCGAGAGGCGAAATCATGAGGAGCGAGGATAGCCATCGGATCCAGGTCACAGGAGGACCGTTGGATCAGGAACCCCATCACATTTCGCGTGTTCGAGGGTTCGGAGGTTGAGAGGAGTTACTTTCAATTGAAAAAGTCGCGAAGTGTCGAGAGCCAAGGCATGGAGGAAACACGTGGCAGAACCACAAGGTGGGCCTGGGAAGTAGACTAGTGGACACACATCACACATTTGGAGGAGTCAACACCCCATTAACCTCTCGCGTTTTGGGGACTCAGGAGATAAGGGAACAAAAGTTCGAGCCTTCAACTCACGAAGTCGTGAGTAGCGAGAACGAGAGGAGAAAAGTCAATATCGCCTCTCGGGGGTTCGAGAAAGAAAGGTGCCAAGGTTGGACCTTTGAACTCGCGAAGGCGCGACAGGCGAGAAGTGCTAGCGCTTAACCTAGCCAGCGGTCGCGTAAGGAGGGCACTGACGGAAGAAAGGGATATAACCATTTCGCGATCTTGGGTATCGCGGATTTGAGAAGGAAGAGTTGAGAGTCACGACTCACGAACTCGCGAGATTGCGAGTTGCGAAAAGGACCTATGGATTGATAAAATTGAGATTCCCGTGAGGAATCGAAAGAGACGATCCAACTCAAGGGGATAGAGAACGATCCTGTGAGCGGATCTTGGTCCGAGGGCCGATAGGTCTGCGTCAACTGCATTCAATAGAACTAAATTCCCACCCCTTGATAGCTAGTGATGAGCCCAAAATGAGATTCTTTTTTGTATTTTTGCATAGAGCCGCAACCAGTCCTTGAATGCATAATCATTTGATTTCAACATGAAACCCAAATACTTAATCCCTTCATCAAGACACTTTTGAGCATACTACAATCAACCTTGCAAATGAGTTGCATCCTCCTCTAGTAGTCCATTGGTTAGCACTGAGGATTTTCTTTTGTTTACTTGTATTCATGTAGCAAGGTAGAAAAGGGCTAGTATGTTTTTCAATGCTTGGAACTCCAATCCTATTCCTGCACCAAACAAAATTACATCATCAGCAAAGAGCAGATGAGTAATAACTTCAAGTTTGAGATCCTGATTCCTTTCATTCGTTCTTTTTTAATCAGTAGACTTAAGCCTTCAACAACGATAAAAAACATAAGGGAGAGAGTGGGAAACCTTGTCTAAGACATCTTGATGATCAGAATGAGGGAGAGGGGACTCCATTTATAAGGAGGTAAAAATATGGGGATTCAACACAACCCATGATCTAGTTAACCATTTCGAGGTTCATTCACAATTGAATCAATGCTAATCTAATGTAAGTCCAACTTACTCTATCATAAGATTTTGAGAGATCTAGTTTCATGATGAAGGAGGGAATTTTTTTTCTTAATGGAGTGCATCACTTCTTTTTTTATGGATATTGCGTCATGGATTTGACGATTGAAAAGGAAACCATACTGTTCTTCGAGAATAAAACTACTGAAAAGTAGTTTCAGACAATTTGCTATGATCTTAGCAATGAGTTTATAAATAAGGTTGCAACATGAAATGGGCCATAAATCTTCAAAGTAAGACAGGGGATAAGTGAAATATAAGTAGATTTTAAAGGACCCCACATCTTCCCCCTCCTTTTGGATTCATTTACCACCTTCAGAACGTCCTCCTTAATCGTTTCAAAGAAACCTAAACAAAACTCTATTGTTAGGTCGTCTGGCCTTGGAATTTTACATCTTTGGAATGATGAAAGGGTATGAAACATTTATTTCTCAAAAATCTCTTCTTGTAGGGCGTTATTCATTTTGTGAGAGATGTAAGAAGGGAAAAGGGAAATAACCTTCAATATTTTGGCTATGGGGCAGCACGTTGGTTCTTTGAAGAAAATGGAGATTTTTTTTTCCTACACCTGTTATTTTTTCTCGGCCTATCACCTTCTATCCACTGACATCCTTTATTTTCCAAATGAAGTTCGGTATTCTATGAAAACTAGCGAACTTATGGAAAAATTTTGTGTTGTTGTCCCCTTCATAGATCCAAACTACCCTACTTTTTTGTTTCCATTTGGATTCCTATTTTCTGAGAAATTCTTGATTTTTAACCATTATCTCCTTTAATGTTGCCTCTTCTTCTTCTGATAAAGTTCTCACCTCTCATTCTATAAGTAGGTCACCTAGATTTTCTTCGATCTTAACAATATTTGTCATTTTTTTTTTGTGTACTCTTTAGCCTACCCAATTGTGTCTTTTTTTTTTGGCTAAATTTACGGCAAATTGTTGCATAAAATTTTGACTCACATCCTCAATCAGTGGGATCCAAGCATCAATTAACATCTTTCGGCAATATTCCTCTTTTAACCATTCTTGATTGAATTTC
>ML792747.1:163191-187549 GCA_009831015.1 Picea engelmannii
GTACACACCCATTCAATGGTGTGTACAAGCCATAGATGGTGGTTGAGAAACATGTCAATAGAAAGAGAAAAATAAAGGGTCAAAATACAACTCATCGTCACACTGACCTCTTAACATTAGATGATGCTGACATATGTGTTTATAAATTCAATTTGACAAAGAGAGGAACTCTTCGCTCCAAGACAACATAGATTATCAAAGGCCGCTGCCACAAGAAATAAATGGAATACAGGAATATGTTGAACCTAGTCATAGATCTAAAAGGATTTTGACATATGAAATGTTGGGAATGAATGTAGACTCAGATGATGCATTCATCGACAATAAAGAAGAGTATGGATCATCTATCATCCAATCATTCATCTGAAGACAATGTAGACTTGGATGGTATTTTAGAATCCATGAGTCAATCTAAATAAGTGTATGAAATACTTTATGTATTTTTTATCCATATGATGTTTGTATGGTAACTAAAAATGAGCATTGAACTTACATATGATCTTACATGAAGTTATGAATCTTTTTTATGTTTTATGAATTATATGTTTTGATTATGGAGAATATAATAAAATTTCTTAGCTCATATGTTTTGAATATGGACAATACAACAATACTTTTAAGAAATAATTTATGTTTCATTCAATGTAACTTGTATTTACTTTTTTTTTTATTAAGTTAAAAAGTGATGTTGAATTTTTAAAATATATTGTGATATTTTCATGGCATTATGTATCTACTAGTCAGAATTGGTCTTACGACTCTCAATCTCTTTTTGTAATATGACTGGGCATCTCTTTTTATGTTTATTGATTGGACAAAGAGGTCTTATTATCTGTTAGTTAAGGAAAGACAATGTAAAAAGATTATATTATGTTTAATATAATGAGAAATTTTCATTTGGAAAAGCATTTAAGGGTTGATTTTATGATTTTGTTTAGAGTAGTGATGAGTTATTTTACCATTTTATAAAAATGTGTCATTTTCATACCCCAATTTTAGAATGGGTGCTACCGGTAGCAGTGCTTTTCAATTTGATGGTTGATTTTGAGGTTTTGGTTTTAATGGTACCAACTACTAAAAATACAATTTCAAATTATCTAAAATTTTAACGTTTTGAAAAAAATAAATCAAAAATATCTTTTTTTAAGTACTTATTTTAAGGTTTTTCTGAGCTACTGTCTGAGTTTTGAAGGCCACGTTTAAAAAAAGTTGTAATTTTGACCCCATTTAAAAAAATGGTGCTACCAGTAGCACCGCTTTTTGATTTGGGGATTGATTTTGATGTTTTTTATACAAAAATATGGGTTTTTTGAGTCAGAGTTCTCATTTTGAGGTCACAATTCTCGTTAAGTCGGTAACTTTGTTTTTATACTTATGAATGCAAATGCATAAATTTGTATACAAGAGTTATGGTAAGATAAATTACCATTAATTAAATACAAGAAAGATTATTGAACATGAATCTCCTTTGTAGTTCACAAACTTATAAATAGAAATGCATATTGTGTATATATCCATCTTGAAAAACATGTCAATTTCATACATATTTTTCTATTTATAATACCCATAAAAAATTAAAGAAACAAATAATCTAAACCAAAATTGTAGGAAAACCATTTTCTATCAGGACAATACACCATATATATAGAGTATGAAAGTGTATTATTCCAAACTTTTATAATCTTAACCACAAAATTAATTTAGCTAGTAAGAAATAGCATACAATACATAAATAATCCAACTAAACACTATAATCTTTTATACCTATAGCATGAAGAAATACATTTGCAACTGAAATTACCTCCTCCACTAACTTAGTTTAGTGTCTTTGCATAATATACACTAGTTTGTGTTGCTCTAATATGCTTATTTACTTTAGCATGAAGAAATACATTTGCAACTGAAATTACCTCCTCCACTAACTTAGTTTAGTGTCTTTGCATAATATACACTAGTTTGTGTTGCTCTAATATGCTTATTTACTTTTATTGAAAGCTTACATTACATTTTTTTTTTCCAAGAAATTGATATACGACGTTGATATGATCGGTATTCTTCCTCCAACACCAAGGTGAAAGTATTAAATAAGATTAGAAAGTTTAATTTTGGGTGAATTCCCTTTCAACATATATGTAATAGAAAACTAATTCGAGTTTAGACGTTAATTATTAATTATTATGAGAATCTCTATAACATAATATATTAATTACAAAAATTTTAATATATTAATTAATAAATCTTAGTAGATATGTATATTAATTACTAAAACAAAAATTTTAACATATTATATCTTAGTAGATATGTATATTAATTACTAAAACTTTAAAATATTTATAGAACTAATTCTAAACATGTGGGAAATGTGGATTTGGGATGTGCAAATATACAAAGATAATTAAACAAAGTCTAAAGAGTTAAATGTTACATTTTAAATAAAATGGATCTGTATTAATTTTTAAACTTTAGATATAGCATTTCTATAAATTTCTAAAATAAAGATAACTATTTTTTCATTAACTTGGGAGACTTTTATTTTTATTTTTTCAAATATTTTATTTATTTTATAGTTTATCAATTTAAAAAAAAAATTGAAATCAATGTTGTGCATCAATTCTAAAATTATTTAATCATTTTTTTTAAATAAAAAACAAAAATTTAAAATTTAATTTAGTATCAAAATTTGGAGTAGTTTATCTATTCTACATTTTTTCCTTCACGACGATCAAACATTTCCCATTTCTGATGACCTCTGTCATCCCTCATCTCTTCCCCTATGTTATCCTCCATCTCCTTGTCGTCATCATCCTTCATCTGTTGTGGTTCTCTCTCTTGGTATTCTGATGCCACATTGGTAGTGTTAATACAGGGTGGAGTAGGTCAACATGATTTAAAGCACCACCCTATCTACAATTATTTCACCGATCTAAGTTCAAATGCTTTCCTCTTCCCTCCTATTTTTATTGACTCCATTCTTTTGTGCTAAGATCCCTTCAGCCGATAGACTACTCCCTCCCTTGTTCTGTTATGAGATTGATTGACAAGGTAAGCCAAAATTTAACTATGAGATCAATTGATAGGGTAATCCACAACTCTATTGTAATATATTTTCTAAAGATTCATGAATCTTCATTGATAATCCAAAATTATGTATATGTGGCCAATTATAATTATTTTTTTTTTAATTTCAATCATGATAGGTTTTAGTTTACATGTTTTATTTTTAAAAAGTTACAAATTAATAAATTAATATGTAGAAAGACGCGTGCCTCAATTTGGTTTGGAATTCCACATTATTTAACATACCCAAAACAAAAAAACCTACATTATTATATGAATGTAAGCTATAAAAACAAAAACTTAGATGAAAAGGTACTCACTCTTAGTGATTCATTGAAACATATTTTTTGAACTATGAGAAAGAGTCTAATAAGATTCATAGGCATTCAAGTCCACTTTTCTACCAATAAGCATGCCTTCCATGTTCACTTTCACATACAATGAATTTCCTTGTGAATCGAAAGAGTTTCTCTCATATTCCTAAATTGGATGTCAACTTATTGCCTCACCATTCTTAAGATGATCCCCCAAAAAAATGATTAGCTAGAAAATAACCTTTCAACAAAAATGTTTCTAACATTTGTCCCTAAAAATAAATAAATAAGATGCTACTAGGATTCTTTGGAAAATTCATAATAGTCATCTTAATTTTGTCAACTTTTCGGATCACAAATTGAATCCATCATCAAAACAAAAAGTCAAATAAGAGAAAAAAAAACACTCTTACAATAAATATGAAAAAAATAAAAAAAATGTTGAGAAAAATAACCCTCGAAAACTACTCATATCACTCTAAGGAAAAAAACCGAAATAAAAGTTAAAAACATACTAATAATATACTCATATTATTATCAACCATATTATCATAAACCATAATATAATTGTAACTATTATAAACCCTATTATAATCATAATTATTATATTATAAACTCTAATATAATAATAATATATTATTATTATTATTATTATTAAAAATTTAAACATAACGCTTCCTATAAAACATCATGGTAATAGTGATATTACACATATAATTAATGATATTACACTTATAATTAATGATATACATAATTAATACAAACTACGATATACTTATATTAATAATATATAATCACCCTAAATCCTATAATATATCTAGGATATATTGTATAATATACCTATAATATATAATATATATATCCAAACAAACCTATAAAGTAGAATAATGACACACTAAAGTATTAATAAAGAACATTGAAAACATAACAATATTAACGTACCTAACCAAACATAGATAAATATTATAAACTTTATACTAATAATCATATTATAATATTTAAAATATATTAATTCTATGGTATTATAAAAGGTAAGGGAAAGATTAAGAGATAACAACAAAAAAGAAAAACCATAAAGAAAAAAGAAAAACCATAAAAATAAAACAAGTAAACAATAGAGTGTGAGAAGAAAAAGTAAGGTGAAAAGATAAGAACAACACACAAGAAACACGAGAAAAAGATGAGAGCAAATTTAACAATACTACTTAGTGGAGCAAATTTAACAATACTACCTGGTTCTTTTATTGTAGATCAACATAATCCAGTTTTCATTAATCTCCATACCTCTATCCATGTTAAGGTTGTTGGGGTGTTTAATGATTTTTATAGCTTCTTTGATTCTACCCTTGAAGTAGTGATCTTCTTTGTCTAGGATTTTGGTATCTTCCAGGCAGACCTGGTGTTTGGTTCCATTGCAATGCTCATTTAATGATGAGGAACGTGTGTGCTCATTCATGATATCAACTATGTTCTCTTTAATCCTTATGTGAAAAGATCGTCCAGTTTCTCTGATGTAACATTTACCACTAGAGCACTCTACCTTATAGACACCTTTTTGTGTTGGCGATGGTCTAGGGTGTCTTTCACGGGTCTCATCTTCTGCTTGATGGTTTCCAAAGGTTTGGAAGAGATTGTGATCTCTTTATTTCTTAGAATTTTTGTGATCCTTTCTGTGACACCTTTAATGTAGGGAAGGTGAGCCATCTTACCATGGTGACTTTCTTTAGAACATGGCTCACCTTCTACCCTTTCTAAGGCTCTTCTTATTGTGATTTCAATGTCCTTATTCTTGTAACCTATGCTCTTGAAAACCTTGGTAAGGTGATATTTCTCTTGTTCTACATGGTCCTCATCAAAAAATTTGATAGCCCTCATGGCTAGGGTGTTCAAAACCCCCATCTTGTGAGTGGGATGGTGATGAGAGTTGTCATGAAGATATATTTATGTATGAGTCTTCTTTCTATAGACTTCATGGCCAATGTGTCCATGATGCTTCCTATAGATCAAAACATTAAAAAGGGGGATTTTGTTGTTCTCTCCAATTCCATGGTGAACTTAATGTCCTTCAAGAGGAAATTAAGGTGCTCGAAGAATTTGTTGAGTTCTTCTTTCCCATGAGGCCATATTACATTAGTGTCATCAACATATATTTTTCACATTTTTGGCCTCAATGGGTATGTCTCAAGAGCTCTTCTTTCAAAAATTTCCATAAAAATGTTGGCAACAGTGGGAGATAGTAGAGACCCCATTCCCACCCCTCTAGTTTGTTCATAGAATACTCCTTGGAAGCTAAAGAAAATAGAACAAAGACAAACTTCTGCTAGTTTTGTTGTTTTGGGGTTGGTGAATTCCCTGACAATCTAAATAACTTCATCAAGATGTATTTTTGTGAAAACAGAAACCACATCAAAGCTAATAAGGATATTTTCAGCATCAATAATTTAATTCTTGATGATCCTTACAGAGACAAAAGAATCCTTAATAAAAGAGTCTCAATTTCCAACTAAGGGGCCTAGGATCTTCGCCACGTACTTTGCTAGTTGATAAGTGGGATAACTGATTGTGTTCACAATTGGTCTAAGATGAACTCCTTATTTATGGATTTTCAAAAGGCCATAAATCCTAGGTGTTATCTCACAATTGGGAGGAAAATGATTTTCCATTATATCATCCAGGTTGGAACCTTTTATAACCTTTTATATCATCCATGTTGTTATATCATCCCTAGTTATTCTAGTCATCAAGTTTCTATCCAGTTTCTCGTAGCTACCACTCAGGGTGAGGTGCTCAATTATCTTCACTACATAATCCTCACTATTCATGATTACAACGACACCACCTTTATCTTCTTTCAGGATCACCAACTCAGGGTTGTTTATGATGTTCTTTAGGGCAGGTTATTCCTCTATGCGTATATTGTTTCTTGGAGGATTTTCTCTTCTCAAGATTAATAGTGCATATTCTTGTCTAATACTATTCTTGTCCTCTTCAGCGAAAGACTGACTACGATCTTATATCCTGCATATTATGTTATCAACCAAAATGGTTTTGGGTGCTAGTGCGAAGATGAGGCTCTTTTTCAAAATGCTCATCTCAACATGCTCCAGCTCATGAGAGGACATTTTAATCACCTTTTTGGAGTTACTACAATTTGCAAACACGTCACTACAAATCCTAATTGTGTTGTCAACGTTGACAAACTCAATATGACTACTGTGTATTTTCTGATCAATTCCAATAACTACTCCCACCATAAAAACCTCAAAACACTAAATACGATGCTACCAAAAGAAATCATGTAATATTTTTCACCATACAAATAAATACATAGGATGATATAGTCATCTACATTAGTCTAACATCATTCACAACCCATGGATATTACATATCTAGGAATGAGGTTAGGAGTGCATTTGACAAAATAAATACCCTTATGTCTTGGCATGTAAATAATAAGCGTACTTCCTTGAGGAATGGTCATTTTCCAAATAGTAAAGCAACAAAGTGTAGAGAGACATAGTTACTCAAAAGATACATAGTTTGCACAGAAAAAGTCTAAACACAAAACCCAATTCTTTGCAACTACCTTCTACAAATGCAGGACTTGGGCACATGATCTAAGACACTTTTTCATAAATTATTAGTGCATTTGCTTATGATTTTTCTTATAACAATCCCATTGGCCAATCACAATCTCTAAATCAACTTCTCTAAATTAAGGTTGAAAAAGACAATTAACTCACATTTACAAACCATGAAGAGAGGTTAGGCCCTACCCATATGAACAAATTGTAAGATGATCCCAAATAATTAAATGTGATGCAAAAACAATGAAACCAAATATGAGCTATTGAACTACAACGTCTAGTTATTATTCAAGTCTCTTAACCACTAGAAAGATGATCTTACCTTGAGAAATAATATATTGTCTTATTGTTCTATCGTATCTTCATTTATTTTGGATTTTGTACTTTATTTAATGTTAAGATTTTATTTCTAAATGCTTATTTTCTTATCAAAATTTGTAGTTTGTTTTTTCTCCATCTCCATGGAAGCATAAAGAAAAGCATAAAACATAGCCAAGAATTATAAAATGGTGCAAAAGAGGACATTATATATTGAATTGTCTTGTCATCTAAACCCAAGGCAAGTAATTATTACATATCCTTCACAAGAAGTCACTAAATCATGCCTTCCAAATTAAGAGATATGTTTATAAAATGACACACATAATGAATCATATTGTATTACCCTTGTTGAAGGGCTAAAAATGATGAAAAAATATGGTGCCAATGATATTGTCTTCAAAAAAATCATAATTAATATGTGACTAGATGAATGACATTTATCAACTTTGAAAAGACAATCCAAAACCTCTTCACATAGAAATGAGAATTATTGTTGCTCAATTTTAGTGTTTTACCATAAATTACCATGTAAAAAATTAAGAGGATGTATAACGATCTAGTTTCTGAAATAATATCAATTGTAAGTGGGAGTGTTGAAGATGACTTGGTATCAATAAGTATTCAAATAAAATTCATTGGTGTACATCGATATAGATCCATAATGTGTGAATGCTTTCTTGCTATAATTGTTGTGGTGTCTCTCATGGCATGGATTTTTTACTAAAGAAGAACCTATAACTCTATTACATTAGCCCCAACTATAATCACTAGGATCTCTTATATGGGTCACATGTTGAACACGACTTTATACAATTCCAAACTTATGTAATTTCAATTGGAAAAATTACTTTTGGTTCTTTCACGGAAAAATAATGACTTGCAATTTTTGTGTACTGGATATTATGAGTTTATTTTAGTACCCATTTTAACTAAGGCATGAATCTTTGTACCATATCAAAACGAGCCAACCTTCCTTCTTCCCAACACCATTCCTAATAAATATTAATATTGTAGGACTCCAAAATTTTTCCCAATACCATTCCTAATGAATTTTAAATTTTAATATTGAAGGACTCCAAAACTCAATTCAAAGGAACTCAATTCAAAGCATCAAACAAGCTCAATGAACTAGGAAAATGAAAAAATATGTTACACATCTACAATAATAACCACCAAATTGAAGAACATTTAACAAAATTGGACTGTAAATGGAATATTAGAAAAATACTTGATTAACCTTTCTAGGTCTATATTGTTAGAGGTATTATTTAGTGTGTTGATTGATTTTCTGGGACAAGTGTTCTCTCTTTTAATTCATTTTGTAACAATAAGTACTAGTTTCTCTGACTTAATGAACACTATCCTAAATAAACTTCAAAAGAATTCATTGAAATGTCATAATGAACACTATCATAAACAAGTGTTGCATGGCAACGTAGTCCCTGCCAGGTTAGGATGGGAGTAAATGCGACCTAGTACAAACATGTGGCTAGAAGGTTGAAATACATGTGGTTTGCATGCAAAACATAGTATTCCCAAATTAGTTCTTCTTGAAAAATATAAAAAAATATCAACATTTGAAAGGTTGTTGGACACAAAAAAATTAGCATTACTGAATTAGTTATCTTTAAAACAAGGGTTCCTGGACACAAAAGAAATTGAAATTTATGAAATTATAGGTTCCTAGACAGCATAAACAATACATACCAAAAATGTAATATTATAAAGTATATATTTAGTTTTATACATACAAAATATGTACTTTTATAATGGATCGCAGGTTGTCGAGATGGCGGGCTCAAAATTGGGCCTCTGATGTTCTCTGCGATACTGAAATTGAGAAGCGGAGTAGTAGACTATAGAAATTTATTAGAAATTAATAAATTATAGATACGAAATATGTACCTTTACTAAATTAAATATTTAGTTTTATACATACGAAATTTGTACCTTTATAAAGTATGGGGACGAGATTTTATAGAGAATGCATAAAGCCCTCATTGGATACTTAGCCATTTTTTGGATCGCGGGTTGTCAGGTTGGTGGGCTAAAAATTGGGCCTCTGATGTTCCGTTCCTACAAATAGCACCGACAGTTCCGCGATATATAAAATGAGGCGCGGAGTTGCAGACTATACAAATTTACAAGAAATTAATAATGTTTGTTACATATCTGTGGAAAATACATGAACATTTAAAATCATATAATAGAATAGTAATAACGTGTGTTACGTTTAGTTTGCTTTAAAACTAAGGATTTTCTTTGACAAAAAAAATATAGCAATGCCGAATTAGTTTTCTTTGCACACGTTTTATAGAGCATGCACAGAACCCTCATTCCATACTTAGGCAGTTTTTGGATCATGGGTTCTCGGGCTGGTAGGCTAAAAAATGGGCCTATGTTGTTATGTGCTCTAGAAATAGCACCGAGAGTTCCCCGACATGCAAATTGACAAGCGGACTTGCGAACTATAGAAACTTATTATAAAATAAAAAATGTTTGTTACATATCTTTGGAAATTACATCAACATTTAAAAGCATACAATAGAATAGTAGTAACGTCTATTACATAGTTTTGTGGAGGAAAACAGAAATAAATTAGCATTCCCAAACTTGTTTACTCTAAAGCAAAGGGTTCTGGATAGAAGAGAAATCAAAATCTATCAAAGTATAGGTTCCTGGACACCCAAAAAGTTAGCATACAATAGAATAGTAACAACGTCGTTCAAGACAAAAAAAATTAGCATACAATAGGACACAAGAAATGTATCAGATCTGAATTAGTTTTCTTTGGAACAAACAAGAAAGGTTCCTAGAAACCCAAAATTTAGTATACAATAAAGGCATTGTAGAAACAATTTTCTTTGGAATTTATCAAAAATTAATAATGTTTGTTACATGTTTCTGGAAATTTAAATGCATTTTTCATGTAGACTGAGATTCGGGCTCCCGCGGACCATAAAAAGAAATAAGTACAAGAATTAGAAACACCGAAAGAAGAAGTGCATGACGGTAGAGAGGAAGACCTGAAAAAAAGAAATTGGAAGTTATGAGTCTTTGGTTACATTTTTCTATTTAAAGAGCTCATAAGTGGATGGATAAAGAAAACAAGATGACAACATAGAGTTAAAGTGGATTGATAAAGAAAACAAGATGCCAGTATAAACTTACTATGAAGCTGATGTGTTTTTGTTGTTGTCGTCGATGACCAGTGGAGTCCTATTGATCGGTTGTTGCCCTTCCTGGATGAGGTTGTCCATTCTTTGTTGGAGCCATTCTTCGATGTGTCTTTTCGTGGGGGTTGTGTTGATTTCATTCCGGATTTCTATGTTGTAAAGGTCGTTTTCTAATTTCCTTAGATCCATTGAAAAACTATGCAGACTCTGTTTAAATTTCTTCATTGTGTGCCGCATAGTCCAGTACCCAGTGCTCGTGCTCATATAGATGATGTTCAACTATGTCGTAAAACTTTTCGAAAGACAACCCCTTTAAAATATCAACTTGCTCTTGGAAGGCTTCTTTGGTGATTGACAAGGATTTGAGAATTAAGTTTGGATCTTGAACCTCGTTGGTAGTTTCGACTAAGTCCATCTGCAATAGGCTTGTGAATAAATATCCCTTTTCTGATATGACTTGTTTACATGATTTAACAATGAGCTCTAGGTTGTCAACTTTCTTTTGCCAGCATGCTTTTAATTTTTTGGTCTGCTTTGGGGAGGGGAGTTTCTCTTGTCTTCTTTTCAGTTCCAATGTGTTGACGACATAGTTGGAAAAAGGGGCCAGTACCTGATCACATAAATGATGTTTATTTCTTAAATTCGCCTCCAAATGTTGCAAGAAATCTTTGGCCTTCTTTCCGAAGGAAACTAAATTTTGCGATGTTTCCCAGGATTCTGTAAGTAGCTGCATTATTTTGTTAATGTTATTCTCTAAAATGGCTCTAGAGCATGCAAGGAGGGTAGAGGATTCTTTCATATTGGCTGCAGTGGTAGCAGGCATGATTTTTTCCAAAGAACTGGCAAATTCTGGGGTTGCAATGAAAGCCTGCTCATATTCGTTGAGGTGGTCTTTCAGATTGGCATTTTCTGTCTCAATTCCTCCAATGGAATCACGAAGAATTTCACTGGTTACCTGGTGAAATGAGGAAATTTGGGACGACCACATTTCCCTAAAGTTAATCTCTGTGCGAGATTTTCCTTTCCTATTTGTTACATCTTTCTTTTCAATGACCATACTTTTGGATTGGCTGTCAAAAATAATGCTCTGGATTACGAAGGATTCATCTACGTCAAAAAATTTGGTCTCAAATATTTCCACTGCGGACGACCCAATTTTCTGCATGTGCTCAGTTTCAATTTCAAGTTGCAGTTTTCCACTTTCAATTTCGAGTTCCTCCGCTTGCCCTACATTGTTTTTTCTCTTCTTCGCTAGTGGAATTTTGTGAGAATTATCAATATTTATGCGAGGAGGGTTCTTATCTCCTCCTCCGTTCGAAGATTTCTAGGTTGCTTTCTTACTAGGGTGGACCGTCGAAGCAATGCTCTGTGATGTCGTGCTCTTGGGAGTGCTGGTGGGGGACTGGGTACTCTTCTCATCGGATACTTTTCCATGTTCTCTGTACAATTCAGTCGCACTTCGCAATGTCTCTACGTTTCAATTGGCAGAAGCATGATTGTTGTCGATATTGTCCCTGTCTTGGGTCAGGTGTCTATGGATAAAAGAGGTGTTAAAGCCAACAACCAGTAAATGTTCTCGAAAAATCCCATTAGGGTCGAACCCTTTTAGCCTTTCAGTGTATGTTAGGTTCAATTTCTTGAAATGGGAGGCAAACTCGTCAATCTTGTTGATGTTTCTACACATGAAGTCTTTGACTTTCCAGGGTAGAGGAATGAACTGTTTTTTTTTCTTGTCATGGAAAAAATGCAACCAATTGTTGTATTGCCTTGCTATTTTTGCAACAAACATCTTGTCTGTGATGTGGCATGGAAGGAAGGCGGGATTTTCCTTAGAGCCAAATACCATGAGGACACTGTGATTTTCCTCTTGCTTAAGTGTGCCCTTCCTATTCAAAAACTTGGTTGCGTGGTCAGACATCCGTAGAGCATCCTTGCCTAACAGTAAATCTTTGAAAACTAAGACAAAGACATTAAAAAATTCATAAAAACAATGGGAGGCCTTGTGCCTCCACAGGGCCTCGTACCAGAATGTTACTGGGTCGAATCCACAATTTATTTTATTGGAAAGAGAAAGTTTTGGAAACGAGCAAAAATGGACAATTGTGAAAATTAAGTAGGATGACATATAAAATTTATTCGATTCTTTGAATCGTGACAACTGGGAACATAGATCAATGGAAATTAGCTTTCCCCAATCGAAAATGTATTGTTCCTTGACTGTGAAATACAAAATATAAATAATTATATGGGAAATGCTTGTTGTGGATGCATGTCCCGTTATTCTTGTAAATAACCAGGCAATTTCCTGGAATGGATTTCTAAAGGAACTTACCTGAGGTGACAAAGAAATAAGAGAATGATCACGCAGTGGAATAATTCTTTGGCCTGGAATATATTTTTTGGCACACCAAGAGACCACCTCCTTACAGTGAAAAACCTCAGGGACGTAGCCTGCATGAGCGATTCCAGAGGTCCAAATCACTTCGTTTTGGGCTAAATGGGATGAATAGTAAAAGTATTCCCTAGACCACTGGAAGTTTTGGTCCTCGTGTGCGAACATATTTACTGTATCTCCACAAAATTGTTGTCGACCTACTTCCATAAGTCTACCAGAACATTTGTTTACTCCAGACGATGAATGAAATGAAAAGTTGGAATGGATCATATAACCTTGCACAAATTTTGGTCCAAAGCGTGTGAATGGGAGATGTCATCGAGACTTTCGTTGATTAATGACAATTTGGACGGCTGTTGCATGATGTGTTGTTAACATTAAAAACTAGTAATTGAATACATAGAAAATGCGAACATGGCGGATATTGCAATCAACAATTAAGCATTGTAGATTTATTGAGTGGCCCAACACGACGACGGCTATTTAAGATGAACAATTGGAAGGGACAAAATAACTCTCCGCACATCTTGGTTTAATGCGTAATAATGAGAGATCTCCTCGAGTGTTTCACCCATTAATGAAAATGTTGACAGTTCCTGCATGGTCAATTGTTAGCATGAAAGGTTTCTAATTGCATAGTAAGAAAGTACAAAGGTCATGGGCACGGGAGAAAAATAGCTACAAAATAGGGTTGCAAGGTACAACCATTGAAGGTGAGGGTGCAAGGGTCAAATTGTATGTATCATAACTTTTTGAGTGAAATGTGCGTAACAACGAAGAGGGTATGGTAGGACAGCTGGAAGGATAGGAAGTTAGTGGGGATGGAAGGCAGCAAGAGATACTTTGAAACATTTGTGAGTCATGGTAGAGTGAAGAGAGGACGATGTTAGAATCCGATAGTTAATTTGTATATTACGCAGGGTACGATGCCATTTGTTTCGTACCTTTGT
Organism: Picea engelmannii; assembly: GCA_009831015.1. Lineage (NCBI taxonomy): Eukaryota > Viridiplantae > Streptophyta > Pinopsida > Pinales > Pinaceae > Picea > Picea engelmannii. The sequence continues at coordinate 176,992 of ML792747.1, forward strand.
GTCCAATTGTCACTACTAAGAGCTAATTTAGTATTGAAATTTTTTTTTTAGATACTTCATAGGGATTAGCATCCATAAAGAATGACAATCTCCACCTCGCCAGCCCTGCATTCCTTGTGTCAATTTGTATATCGCGAAACTCGAAGCATTGTTAGGAGGACACGAAACAATAGAAGTGCAATGTTGAGTCAGTCAATCTGCAGGTCCGCTTGTCAATTTCTATATCGCGGAATTCTGGGTGCTATTTGTAAGACACGCAACAATGGAAGTCCAATTTTGAGCCCACCCGCCCGAGAACCCGCCATACGAAATGTCGCTAGGTATCGAATGCAGAATCCGTACATGCTCTATAAGATATCATGTCCATACTTTATAGTCCCATAATACACGTGAAGAAAAAAAGGGAAAAAGGACGCAGTAGTTAGTAGTGGAATTATAGATAACGAAAATTTTGAGTGGAAGATGTATATAACGAAACAAAAAGGAACAAAGTTCAATTGCGCCAACTCGACAACCGTGGGCATAAAATTCACTAAGTATGAAAAGGAACATCGGGTGTTCCAATTCGCCATGCAAGGATATAGATCAAGATGAAATTGGCGCCAACCCGACAACTGTGGACATAAAATTGGCCAATTATGGAAAGCAACAACAGTTGGTCGGATTCGTCGCGTGGTTATATAGATGGAGATAAAGATATGTCAACCCGCCAACGTTGGGGTTGCACATTTCATGAACCCGACAACAGGAGGATCCAAAAAAGGCTACGAAGGTGTCTGCGGAAGACGCAAGGCCCTGTCATTCTAATTGTATTGCTCCGAACATTTCAATGCATAATCTGTAACACGGAAGAGCGAACGATGTCAGAATTCGGTAGTCAATTTGTATTCGGTAGTCTAGTTATATAATTAGTCACGTTTCTATGATAACAGGTTCCAACGTTGGCGTGTTGACATATCTTCATCTCCATCTATATCTTCGCATGGCGAATTGGACTGCTCATTGTTCCTTTTCATACTTAGTGAATTTTATGCCCACGGTTGCTGAGTTGTTCCAATTCAAGTCTTCTACTTCTTGTTCTGTCACCTACATGTACCACTCAAAATTTCCGTGATCTACAATTCCACTGCGAACTTCTCCATCCTTTTTCCCTTATTTTCTTCCCATGTATTATGGGACTATAAAATATGGACATGATATTTTATAGAGCATGTACGGATTCCACATTCCATACCTAGTGACATTTTGGATCGCGGGTTCTTGGGCGAGCGGGCTCAAAATTGGGCCTCCATTGTTTCATGCCCTACAAATAGCACCCAGAATTCTGTGACATACAAATTGACAAGCGGACTTGTGGACTGGCGGACTCAACATTGCACTTCTATTGTTATGTGTCCTCCAAACAACGCTCCTAGTTTCACGATATAGAAATTGACATACGAAATGCAGGGTTGGTGGGGTGGAGATTGCCATTGTTTACGGATGTTAATCCCTATGAAGTATCTAACAATGCTTAAAAAATTATTTTGAATACTAAATTAGCTCTTAGTAGTGACAATTAGAGACAGAGGTACGAAACAATTGGGACTGCACAAACTTTGAGTGGAAGATGTATATAATGGAATAGAAAGGAACAGAGTTCAATTGCTCCAACTCGACAACCGCGTGAATAAAATTCACTAAGTATGAAAAGGAACAGCGGGTGGTCCAATTCACCATGCGAGGATATAGATGGAGATGCAATTGGTGCCAACCCAACAATCGTGGACATAAAATTGGCCAAGTATGGAAAGCAACAACAGTCGGTCAGATTCGTCGTGTGATTATATAGATGTAGATAAAGATATGTCAACCTGCCAACGTTGGGGTTGCACATTTCGTGAACCTGACAATAGGAGGATCCAAAACAAGCTGCGAAGGTGTCTGCAAAAGACGCAAGGCCCCGATGTTCTAATTGTATCGCTCCAAACATTAGAATGCATAATCTGTAACACAAAAGAGCAGGCGATGTCGGAATCCGATAGTCAATTTGTATATTGTGACATTTTGGATCGTGGGTTCTCGGGCAAGCAGGCTCAAAATTGGGCCTCCATTGTTCTGTTCCCTACAAATAGCACCCATAACTTCGTGATATACAAGTTGACAAGCGGACATGCAGACTAGCAGACTCAACATTGTACTTTTATTGTTATGTGTCCTCCAAACAACGCTCCTAGATTCGCGATATAGAAATTGGCACACAGAATGTAAGGTTGGCGGGGTGGAGATTGCCATTGTTTATGGATGGTAGTCCCTATGAAGTATCTAACAGTATCTAAAAATACATTTTGAATACTAAATTAGCTCTTAGTAGTGACAACTGGACACAGAGGTACGAAACAGTTGGGATTGCACAAATTTTGAGTGGAATATGTATATAACGGAACAAAAAGAAACATATTTCAATTGCGCCAACTCGGCAACTGCGGTCACAAAATTCACTAAGTATGAAAAGGAACAGCGGGTGGTCCAATTCGCCATGCGAGGATATAGATGGAGATGAAATTGGTGCCAACCCGACAACCGTGGACATAAAATTGACCAAGTATGGAAAGCAACAATGGTCGGTCGGATTCGTCGTGAGATTATATAGATGGAGATAAAGATATGTCAACCTGCCAACGTTGGGGTTGCACATTTGGTGAACCTGGCAAGAGGAGGATCCAAAATAGGCTGCGAAGGTATCTGTAGAAGACGTGAGGCCGCGACATTCTAATTGTATCTAACAGTATCAAAAAAATTATTTTGAATACTAAATTAGCTCTTAGTAGTGACAACTGGACACAGAGGTACGAAACAATTGGGATTGCACAAATTTTGAGTGGAAGATGTATATAATAGAAAAAATGAAACAGAGTTCAATTACGCCAACTCGACAACCACAGGCATAAAATTCACTACGTATGAAAAGGAATAGCGGGCGGTCCAATTTTGCATGCGAGGATATAGATGGAGATGAAATTGGCGCCAACTCGGCAACCATGGACATAAAATTGGCCAAGTATGGAAAGCAACAACGGTCAGTCGGATTCTTCATGTGATTATATAGATGGAGATAAAGATATGTCAACTTGCCAATGCCGGGGTTGCACATTTCGTGAACCTGACAAGAGGAGGATCCAAAACAGGCTGTGAAGGTGTTTGTAGAAGACGTGAGGCCCTGACGTTCTAATTCTGTCGCTCCGAACATTTGAATGTGTAAACTGTAACTTGTCACTACTAAGAGCTAATTTAGTATTCAAAACAATTTTTTAGATACTGTTAGATACTTCATAGGGATTAGCATCTGTAAACAATGACAATCTCCACCCCTCTAGCCCTGCATTCCGTGTGTCAATTTCTATTTCACAAAACTGGGAGCACTGTTTGGAGGACAAAGAACAATAGAAGTGCAATGTTGAGTCCACTAGTCTACAAGTCCGCTTCTCAATTTGCATATCACGAAATTCTGGGTGCTATTTGTATGGCACGGAACAATGGAGGCCCAATTTTGAGCTCGCCCGCTCGAGAACCCACGAGAACCCAGAACAACAGTCCAAGATTGTAGCATATGTGCAGCCAGTAGCTTCTACACAATGGTCTCATGCACCCGATAAAAATCAAATTTGGTCTCTTTACTTTGACGGGTCAAAGTCCAAAGAAGGAGCTGGTGCGGGCTGCGTTATTATTGATCCGGCAGGTAACAAAACCCTGATTGCATGTAGGTTAGAATTTGAATGTACTAATAACACAACAGAATATGAGGCTTTATTGCAGGGCCTCAGAAAAGCTTTAGATATGAACATTCAAAATCTGTCTGTCTTTGGCGATTCCGAAATCGTGGTTAGACAGGTAAGAGATTCTATCCACTGTCTGTCTCCACATCTTAAAAGCTACCAATCTGAGGTATGGAATTTAATGAATAAGTTTTCTGCTTTCAATATAAATTCTATTCCTAGATTGAATAATTCTGAAGCTGATATATTAGCTAACGTAGCTTCCAAACTCTTTCCTACAGAAGGCTTGTCCCTGAATGCATTCTCTGTCGAATTGTTGTTCAACCATCCATTCCTGACAACATCACGAATTGGAGAGTCTTCGACGACGATCAAAAGATTATTAGCTTCCTGCATATGGAAGAAACCTTCCAAGGCAAGGTGATCGATGAATGCACTCATGACGACAATTTGCGCGATTTCACGGTAATACTAGATCCGAGATCTCTTGAATATTCATCGGACACGGTAAATTCGATCCCTAAATCTGTAGTTAGATTAGAGAAATTTTACGATCTTCAAGATAAATTCAAGGTCCAATTCTCCATGCGAGGATATAGATGGAGATGAATATATGTTAACATGCCAACGTTGGAACCCGCAATCATAGAAATGTGACTAAGTATATAACTAGAAACCAATAATACACAGGAAGAAGACAAGGGAAAAGTATCTCACTGAAGAACATCTAGTGTTTGATTATTAATGCAAATGCTTTCGAACCCCTGCTGAGTTCTCACAAGTTAAGACATAAATTGCAGATCACGGAAGTATCTTACATGCCACTGTGTCCACTTGTCACTACTAAGAGCATTGTTGATGTATATCAGGAAGGACGTGAAGTTGTTGGGGATGGAAAACAAGAACATATACTTTGATCGAAGTTAATGTATACAAGGAACCCGTGGTGGAATTGTAGATCACAAATGTTTTGAGTGCAAGATGTATATATCAGAACAATAAGCAGCTGGGTTCACAAGCGTCATCCCTACAGTGGCGGCCATAAAATTGGCTATGGAAAGGAACAACGGTCGGTCGGATCCGTCATGTGATGATATAGATGGAGATGAACACATGTTAGCCTGCCATATCTGGAACTAGATACCATAGAAAGGACACTAAGTATATATCTAGAAAGAAATAATGAGTGGGAAGAAGAAAATGCCAATTTATATGCGCCGATCCAACAACCGTAGCCATAAAATTGCTTAGGTATGGAAAGGTACAATGGTCAGTAAGATTTGTCATGTGAAGATACAGATGGAGATAAAGATATGTCAGTGCGTGAACCCTGCAACCGCCCATCATAGAAAGATGACTAAGTATAAAACTAGAAAGCCATAATGGATGGGAGAAACAAAAGGGGAAAAGAGATAAGTATCTGATAGTCGATAAAACCCTTTTTTTTTCTGTTTATTAATGACAATGTTTTCGAACCCCTGTTGGGTTCTCACTAGTAAAAGCATTAACTGTAGATCACTGAAGTTCTTTGGCTGCAAGATGTATATGACGGAACAGGGGACATAGGTGTTGGGTACTGCGAACCCGGGGTCTGGTGCCCAGATAACTGACTAAGTATTGGCCAAGACAAAGGTTTGATATCTATTTCAATAGTATTCATACTAGTATCTATCAATGGAGAAAGTTTTCATATTTATCTGAATAGTATTCATACTAATATATATTAATGGATTGTTTCTATTTCAAATGCAAATGATCTCCCAATTTGCAAGATGCTCTTCGATTTGCAAATTTCGTTGAAATCACGAAATTTTTTACTGCAAGATGTACATAACGCAACAAGAAACATGAATTTGCATTGTGGTCTCAACGAGATAAACTCCTTATCATCTATTCATCTTGTATTGCTTGCAATGACATGATCAAACACCAGCTCTCCATAAACATCAATATCTAAATTAAATTAAATGCAATCAATATTTGGTGTGACTTAAGTAATTAAAGCATAAATTGCAGACTACGGAAGTTCTTTGGCTGCAAGATATATATGACGAAACATGGAACATAGTTGTTTAATAACACAAACCTAAACATAATTGCCTAAGTTTTTTGTATTTATTCCAATATTACTGATATTAGTATATATGCACATATATGATCAAATAGAAGAAGCTGCAATATATCCAACATATTGAACATGAACATTGCGTCAACAGTTGAGCCGCTTATGAAAAATTATTCTTAAATGTAAAATGTAAAGAAAGAACATACCGTCTTTATTTAGATTGAAGTAGTGGGCAACAGAAAGTAAAGTTTGTCGTTCACGTTTAATGACACAGGGGAAGAAGGTAAAAAATACAATTAAAACAAATACCAGAAATTGGAAAATACTGAAATATGTACCTTGATGAAGCTTCTTGACAGTTTTCTTGACATTCAAACTCTTTATTTATAAAAAAACGGGTTGAATATCAATTTTGGGTTTTGTACTTAATCGGTGTTGTCAACTACACCTATCCCAATTTTTTGAATACCTTGTCTCTTCCACATATGGTCTGCTTGCAATGACTGCTTATTCAACATTCCATTCTTGGTCAAGTATTAATTTGCCACTGCCATCGAAAATTTGGGGTTTAAGGTTCTTTCCTTCCAATGTTCCTAACCCTTGAAATTTGAGACAACTTGGAAATGCGATTTAGGCCAATTTCAAAGTGGACAGAGTCATTTTATGTCACAACAACTATGGCAGGGAAAAAAAATTCAAGTACATAGTGATTGGTATTCTCCTTGTATTCGATTATTTGTTTGGTTGAAAAGCTAGCCTAAGGATTTGTATGTTGAACTTCTTTGATTTATTACAGTGAATTGGAAGACACGTTCAACCCAGATGCAAAATGAAAATCTGTTGAGGTACATAACTTCTTCGTGTAGCAGAGGTGTGGCAAGTGCATCAAATGCTGCAGAATGCACCAACACAGGTCTGGCAAGTGTATCAAATGTTGCAGATGGCATCAAAATATATTTTTTCTCATAGTGGTGGAGGTATGGTGGCCTACAGAAAGGTCTGGAATGTTCGAAGGTGACGCCAAATATGTAGAGTCTACAACTACATCCAGAGGAAACTGAACAAACTTTGACAAAGAACATGGATTTCTGTCAAGTCGGTTACCAGACCCACATGTAGCTCATCAAACTTTCAAATATAAACTTTTGTAGTGATAATATGTCGTTTTAACCACCCATATAGTTTATGTTACCTGCCTCTGGTTACATTCACAAATGGAGCAATATTTCACATCATTTACGAACATGACAGACCATTTTGCAAGCTACTGTAAATGCGTCGCCCCCGAGGAAAAAAAATTCTTGTGGGATTTGTACAATTCGATACACTTGCCAAATCTGTGTTGTTGGAAGAAGGTATATACTTAAACAAAGAACTATTTTGCACACGACCTCAAAATCCATTACAATTCCCAGCAAGAAAACAAAGAAGTTCAACAAACAAATCTCCATGTAGCCTTTTCAACCAACCAAAGCATCAAACACAGGGAGAACACCAATCAGAACATACTTGTTCTTTTTTTTCATCCTCTCTGAGTTTCTCTTGTATAGTAGATTTTTTTTTTACTCAAAACTCACGTCACATAAAACCAGTCTCTCTTCTTTCATTTTCCCCTCAATTGCATCTCTAAGTTGTCTTACATGTCCATGACCAAGAACATTAGAACGAAGGCACCCTAAAGCGCAACTCTTTGATGATAGAGAGAAATGACAATAAGTATTTAAAAGCAACACTGGGTGATCTTCCATAGATTTTGTGTTGATTCGTTTTAATGATAGATGTTCTCGATATTTTCTCTTATTAATGCCAATCTTTTCGAATATGTACATTGAATAGTGACTAGCAGCACATATTAAAATCCCCATATTCGAGCAGATTCTCAAATCTGACATCTAAGATATGGACAATATTAAAGAGGGACATGACGTCAAAGCTTCTGTGGGTGACATGTTCATGAACTACGCTGAAGCTTTTAAGAAAACTAAAACTACACAAGCAAAAAAATAAAAATAAAAAAATATTTTTGCAAATTCAAAATGTAAGCAAAAAGAAATTACCAGATCCCATAATATTCGCCTACCTATTCATTTTAATGGGAGATGTACTCGAGCTTTCCAGTTATTAAAGCCCATCTTTTTGACCTTGTCTGGTCGGTTCTGAGTTTTGAAAGTATATTTAATGTGTATTGGGAAGCGATGAAGGTAGTGAAGATGGATCCCTATGTAACAGACGACACTACTATTTTTATGTCTTTTTCTCCACGAGCATATATAAATTGTACATAAAGAAAAGTAATTCGAGAATGCTAATTTTTTTGGACATGAGCCCTTGAAATTCAAATAGTCTGCAAGTCCGATTGTCAATTTGTATATTGCGGAACTCTCTGTGCTATTTGTAGGACACAAAACAACAGAAGCCAAATTTAGAGACCGTGACCCTGACAACCCGCGATCCAAAAAATGCTTACTATTTTTTTTTGTGTTTTTGTCCACTAGCGTATGTAAAACGTACGTAAACTAAACTATTTCGAGAATGCTAAATTTTTTGGACACGAGGCCCTTAAAATTCAAATAGTCCGCAAGTCCGATTGTCAATTTGTATATTGTGGAACTCTTCGATTATCAATTTTCATCCGGCTACCTCGAGAACCCGCGATGCAAAAACTGGTTGAAGTATGGGATGAGGGCTCCGTGCATGCTTTATATATCTACTTTATAAAATTACATATTTCTTATGTTTAATTTATGCTGTCCAGAAAACCTATAATTTCATAAATTTCAATCTCTTCTGTCCAGGAACCCTTCTTTTAAAGAAAACTATTTTGAGAATGCTAATGTATACACCAAACATGACCTTGCAGAACTCTCCGTGCTATTTATAGGGCACGAAACAACAAAAACCCAATTTTCACCCCACCACTCCGAGAACCCGCGATCATTAACTCATGTTTTCCAGGAAACCTATAATTTCATAAATTACATTATCTTTTGTCTAGGAGCCCTTCTTTTAAAGAAAAATAATTTGGGAAAGCTAATGTATACACCGAACACGACCTGTCATAGTTCAATAGAACCTATCCACGAAGCCGCGTCCATAAAACTGGCTAAGTATGCAACTGAACGACGATCGATCAGAATGACCACAGAAACGTGAGAAACTATAGAGTCAGAAACACAGTTTACAAGAGGAAAATAAAAAGGGACAAAACAACTATATCTCCCACACAACAAAATGCACTTTCATAACTATGAAACCATAGCAACACAAAATCCATGGAAAAAACATTGGAAGCTATGAAATATACTTTGAGGCTGACAAACTCTGCTTCAACGCGTAAGAGATGCAATTTACATCGCATGCAATTTTTTAGTCTGTTATTTTATCTTAATAGTATTCTATGCAAACTCCACTACAAAAAAATGTAACCAGAGATCCAATTGCAGATGCAACATCCCAACATTGCAAACCCTGGGCAAACAAGAACAAGCAACAAATAAGAACCCAAGTGTAGGCGCAGGACCAGAACCCTCCAAATAAGGCCCAACTGCAGGCGCAGGACCGGAACCCTGCAAAGTCGAATCAAACAACAATACACAACATACATCAAAGAAAGAAGCAAGCAACAACCACTCCCCCAGGAACGATGTTGTTCCAATCGCGATTGCAGAAGCCTAAACTTGTAAACTGCAACAACACGAACAAGCAAGCAAGAACAACAACAACATGCAAATAAGAATCAGTGTCATGCAAAAAACAAGCATGAACCACTGAACCAACAATGTTGCTGGAGCATATAAATTTTAAAAATGAAAGAAAATGTCTTGTAACAAACCTGTTAAGTAATCATTCAACACTACCAACCCTGTTAGGTAAACATTTAAGTCTGCCAAAAATGCTCTGTAAACATTTAAGAAAAAAATTCAATGTGGCAGGTCTCTGACATGTCCCAAAAAAATTATTATATTTTTTGTAACAATAGTTCGAACACCAGAGAATGTATTGGAAGACCAAACTTTCGATATGCCACCCTATCAAACATTGTCATAAATTTAACTAGCATAAAATGCTAAACCAAACATTCGAATTAATGCTAGCATTAATCCACCTTCACGAATGCATAAGAAAATATATGATTCAAAAAGACCATATACGATTAAATACTTTGCATATGCCAACATATATAACATTGGGAACTTCGAATCCCTTGTCCAATAGATCATGACAAATATAGTATTTTTTTATATAAAAATTGATATTTTCAGTTTAATGGTTCCAACAATAAATAATATGGAAATATTTGTGGTCAAAGGACAGAGCCATATGAATTCAACCATCTACATCTATAGTCTCTGCAGGCATGCCTACGCAGGGACTAATAAACTTCAAAAGAATTCATTGAAATGCAGACATAATAATTTTAGAATTCAAATTCAAGTATCTTAAGACAGAAACGAGATTTCAAGTTTGAGCAGACCTCTTTTGGTGTAAATGGCGCATGGGTGTTTACCACTGCTGATCACAGCCCAACGGGAGGACGGCATACAGGGGGAGAGAAGGGATGGCGGAGGTCGCCGGAGATGAGAAAGGTCTGATCGCCAGGGAAGCGAAAACTTAAAATAGACAAACTACTTCCCAAAATTTTACCAATAATCAACTCCTCCCCTTCCTGCTTCCTCCCAAAATCATCTCTACTCTCAATTCACATGTGTTATTCCAGAGCAGAGTGTCCAGATCATCA